>SSNQ01000167.1:922537-933058 GCA_006942095.1 Nothobranchius kuhntae | reverse complement strand
GAGTTTTTTCACACGAAAACGGATCTTTTTAAAAACTCCGGCCAAAGTGAAGATCTGCGTTTTCTCCGTTTTGGGTGTCTGCGTGTGGACAGACAAAACCGGAGTTTTAAGGTCCGCAACGTCACTTTCCGCGACAAAAAATGCTGACATCACGTGTGCGACCTGTGTTTACACTAGCCGGCATCATGGAAACCTTCAGAGCTGCGCTCTGTCACTACCCGATCCATCAATTGTCCAAGCGCTTTCTGCTTGTTTGTTTTTGCAAGTGGAATTACTGCTCCTTGCGGAAGACCACAGACGAAGGACGAGGTTAAGAACGGGGGAAGTACTGCCGCCTACAGGTCTGGCATGTCCTTAACAACGTATTTATCCGGGTACGTGTGGACAGAGTTTTCTTTTAAAACGCAGTGGTGTGGATGCGAGTTTTTGGAGGGGCGGATATTCGTTTTTAAAAAAACCCGGCTACGTGTGGACTAGGCCTCACTCTTTACTTGGGCATCAAAATTCAAAGAGTCGCTTCAAGGATATTTGATATGTTTACATAGCAAAATGTACACAGATTATGAAAATCAAAGATTAAAAAATGTTTTTCAAACTATGCTACAAAAAATAGCCATTAATCCTGTGATGATAGCACACACACACACACACACACACACACACACACACACACACACACACACACACACACACACACACACACACACACACACACAAACACACACACACAGTCCCTTGTGTGTAGCCGCCCTGTGGTGTGGTATTGAGCTGCTAATCTCTCTGGTTTGCACAACCACAATGTTTGTGCGTGTGTGTGTGTGTGTGTGTGCATGTGTGTGTGTGTGTGTGTGTAAAGGTGCAGCGTGGAAAAAGCCTAAGGAATTCTCCCAGGCCGTCACCCTTCTGCTCTCATTTGGGCAACGGCTGTCAACGCGTTAAATATTTGAATTCATGTGTGTGTGTGTGTGTGAGTGTGTGCGAGTGTGTGTGTGTGTGCGTGTGTGTATTTGAAGGTAAAAACTGTAAAAGAAAAAAGAGCAACAGAAATAGGCATGTAGATCAGGCATTTGTTTACTTCCCTTGTAAATGTGCACTTTCTTTATCTGATCTGTGAATCTGAGTCTTCTCCGACTCCCTCTTCTATATTCTTTTATGTTTTAACGCTGTAAGAGTGTGTGTGTGTCTGTGTGTGTGTGCTCGCGTGCATGTGTGTTTATTTATCACGCTGAAGTCACATCGCTAATTAGTCCCTGGGAGAAGCCCGAGGCCATTTGCAAAATCCCGCTGATTAAAAACAAGTCCAAATCCAACCTTGTGTCGCATCAAAACACACACCTAAACACACACTCAGGCACACATACAGGCTGCAAACCCACGTCCACACAGGCGTGTACGCTGAGGAAAGCTACTTACCGTCAAGGCTGGAACACGTGTGGGCGAGTGTTTGTGAAACAGATCTAGTGCATGCATGTTGAATGGATGCTGAACAGGTGTTAGAGAGCTGTCACTTGTTAAGGCCAGTTTAATATTTAAACCCGAGAATCTAAAGTTATCATACCCCAGGGTGACTCCTGTCACGCAGGAAACACACTCTCAGACAGACGCTCACACACACGCTCAAAGCCTCCAGGAGTCCAGGCTTGTCACAAATCACACTCAAGATGTCAAGGGCACCGCACATTAGCAAGTGTGACAGACAGAAGACCCACACAACACAGAACCAGACAAAGAATCGCCACAGTGACGTTTATTTCTGCCTTAATTTTGACATAAATGTACATTCTGCACCTTCTGCTACCAGCCAACAAATTAGAACCATGTCGAATAATCCTATTTGAATTTTAATTCGAGCTAAAGAGGTGATGTGATGGATGGAGACTGGAAGGAGGGATGAGAGTGGAAGGAAGGAGAAGAAGAGGAGGAGGAGATAGTGACAGCACGGGGAGCAGGAGGAGGGAGTGAGGGATGATGGGAGAAGCAGAGAGGAGGAAAAGGAGGAGGAAGATGGTGATAAATTGCTTTGAACTTTAATGGACGTCTCAGATGCTCCTCTGGTGATGTGTTCGGACAATACAAAACATTACTGGCACACGTGAGTTCTGATTGCAGCTGACAGCCAAAGAGGCCTGTCTCCATTGACCTCGAACACACACACACACGCACGCATGCACGCACGCACACACACACGCACACACACACACACTGCCATGGTGGCTCTCTAACTAGAAGGAAAAGTCATCTGCAGAGAGAACTTACAGCAGACGTGCGTCATGCTGCCTGAACCAGATCTCATTCAGCTTCAGATGTTCTCGTTGCTGATCAACATTCAGAAATACAAAGAGTTACATTTAAGCCTAAATGAATGAGTTGTTTATTAAATTAAATATTTATTGGAGATAAAAACAACAACCTTGAAGTGCTCTCCCACATTTGTCTAAAAACCTCCGCTAACACGGCTCGGTCTGAAACAAACGACGGGATGGTCCAGTCGTTTGTTTCAGACCGAGCCGTGTTATTATTTCTCACTGAACCGTCGCACTTCCCTGGGTCTTACACTCATTATACGTTCATGAATTTAGCAACATAACATCACTGGTGTAAGAGGCTCATGACTCAATGACATCAGAGGAGAAACAGCCGGCTGCTACCTCTTCAACTTTAGGACAAACAACCATAGTCCCAAAAGGAAAAACTAAATTCACGGTCAACAAAAGACGTTTGGACCTAGAAAACTGCGACTGGTGCTTAACATCTTAAAACTCACCTTTTCATCCAGGCTTTCCCCCGCTAAATATTCTAAAAGATGGCTTTGTTCTTGTTCACACCTTGACTTTGTTTTTACTCCTGATTTTGGTTACTATTGTTGTCACTGCTATTGTTTTTATGATGTTTTTATTGGTTTGAGGTATTTGCCCTGATTTTACTCATGTTGTACAGCGCTTTGTGATTTATATCTGTGAAAGGCGCTCTATAAATAAACTTAACTTACTTACTAATGCTATCTCATTTACTCTGGCAATGAGCATTCTGGTATCAGTGGGCGTGGTTTAGAAATGATGGCTGATGGGAATCGACCAACACCATCTTTATTAGGCTAACTGGTGATTGTGTGAGCAAAACTGTAAGGCTTGTCTTCAGCATTGTTAAACTGTACAGTACACGAAAAAAAGGTTAACTGGTGACTCTGAACAGCCTCTGATGGCCCACTGTGATGGAGAGGTGGCCTGTTAAAGGTGTACTCCTCCTCTCACTCGTCATGCAGGAGCAAGTGGGTCGAGAAACAGAAGAAATGCTCTTAGCTAACATGCAAATGCAAACTACTTTAAGCAGGGTGAAGATGAAGCCTTGTTAGTTTATTCATCCATAAGCAATGATAAATGTTAGATGGCCACATTGAGGCTTACTAGAAAAGGGTGTCGATCCTTCCTTCCTTGCTTCCTTCCTTCCTTCCTTCCTTCCTTCCTTCCTTCCATCCATCCATCCATCATCTGATGCAAGGGCGTAGGAACGAGATTAATATTGGGGTGGGGGGTGGGGGTGGGGGGCACATTTTGGAAATCTAACAAATCTGTTGTAGGTCAATAGGTCAACTTCACTGAAAAAAATACATTTCATGATTATTTCTGATTCTAACGTGTCACTGAGTGTTTCATGCAGGCTGAACATGAACATAGTCTCCTACCGCTATCTCCTGCATTAGCTTCTGATAGAAAATCTGATTGACGGTGAAACATTCAGTTTTTTTTTTGATCAGGGACCCATGAGCCAGCCAGAAGGGGAGGAGACTTAGGCTCCCCATTAGCCAGATCCAGGTGATTACCGGCCAACGTGGACGTTTTAATTATAAAAAAGCTGTTTATGTGTCAGTGCTGTTTTATTTTTATTTAATAGTACGAATGCAGGATATATGACCTTATTTATATGGGTAGAGATGTGTAAACAGATTTAATACAAGACCAAAGCTGTGAATATTCAGTCTGAATCGATCTGACTCTCATCAGAATATTTTAAACTACATCAGCCAACAACGCTGACCAACAATCAGAAAAATCTGTTTGCTTCTGACAGAATGAAAAAAAAGAAATAATTCACTTACAACAACAGCTGGAACTACGTTAATTTTCAGATGGACTAAAGAAAAAACAGTGGCCAAAATTGCAGTCTAAATGCACCAGAATGCAGAGTTTAACACTTATTTTTCTAATATTTCTAAGGAAGCGTATACAGAATGTAATTTATTCTTAAACCGTACTGCCCAGCCCTAATTGTTATGGGATTACATATATTTAACTGTGTTCACTTATTATTACATTCAAATCTTCCTCTCATCAGCAACCTAAAACCATCTCATTCTTCACTGTAGCACCTACCTGCACCTCAGCAGGTCTGGTGCTCCCTGTCTCACCCTCAGCAGGTCTGGTGCTCCCTGTCTCACCCTCAGCAGGTCTGGTGCTCCTTGTCTCACCCTCAGCAGGTCTGGCGCTCCTTGTCTCACCCTCAGCAGGTCTGGTGCTCCCTGTCTCACCCTCAGCAGGTCTGGTGCTCCTTGTCTCACCCTCAGCAGGTCTGGTGCTCCCTGTCTCACCCTCAGCAGGTCTGACGCTCCCTGTCTCACCCTCAGCAGGTCTGGCGCTCCCTGTCTCACCCTCAGCAGGTCTGGTGCTCCCTGTCTCACCCTCAGCAGGTCTGGCGCTCCCTGTCTCACCCTCAGCAGGTCTGGCGCTCCCTGTCTCACCTTCTTCATCATTTTCCTGCTGAACTTTCTCTGGTCTCTTATATGAAAAAGTGACATGAATAAGGTTTAAAAATGAAATGTGATGAGAATATAACAAAAAAGTGACAATCACACTTACAAACTCCATTTTTATGTGGAGATTCTACTTTTTTTTATTTATTTCGTGTCAAATGGTTTTTGTTTGTTACTGTAAAAATCGCCATTTTTTGTTGACTAAGTGTTGTTTAATGTTTAATGCTAACTAGCAAGATGTTTACGTTAGTCAGCCATTTTAGCGTTTGACCAGAAATACAATTATACTCTTAGACTAAATTACTACCAACTCACAATTCCTTTTTTTTCTTTTTTGCCCATGAGAAGAACTCGCTGAGCTGCTGCCGTCTGTCTCTGACACCTGCGTCTGCCCTGGCTCCAAAGCTAAATTCTATCTCCACAAATGCAAGTATAGTAACCAAAAACCTAATTTCAAGCACTATTATAGTGACACTCTATCTTACATAAAATTGATTAGTGGATCACTAAACAAAAAAGCTTTAAAAACTATAACAATTTGCACCACCTATAATTTATTTGGATGTGTGTAACATTTCTGTAGTGCACCCCCTGGTATATGTTTCATCTTCTTTGTTCAATTTTGTATGCAATTTTTTTGTATACTTATCACCTTGTTCAATAAAGTTTTGGGGGAAAAAAGACTCCCATGTTAAAAATACCAATTTCACAGCAGAAATAAACATGTTTACAGCCTGGTACCAAAGCATGTTTTTTGTTTAAATGATCTAGTTTACACTCATGACAACTCTGAGGGGGTGAATTTTTTTCTCACTCTTCTGTTTAAGTGTATTAAAAGTCTAAAATTCTGTATAATTAATGAGCATCAGACCCACGTGACCACAGAGCTAGCTCCGTGGAAAGGCCTCAGTAGAGCCTCGGTCTGGCCTGGAAACTGTTCCGGGATTTTGAGTCTCTGTGTTTGTGTATTCTTTTTTTGGATATTATTTGTGCAATTGTTGGACAAAATGACTTGCTGTGGCATTAATTGCACTAATGGAGCGTCCAAGGAGTCTCCATTTCATTTTTTTCGGTAAGTAAAATTATATTTATGTATTTTAGGTCACTGCCGAGCTGAGCTTAGATTTTAACATGTACTGTTTAACCATGAAATTTAAATGTAATAGGGTAAACCCAGTGCATTTAACATAATGCTGCACTTTAGAAAATGGGTTAAAATATAACATGTTGGTGGAGCTGGGTTCCGACTATCGGCTTGTGGAGCTCTCGGGAGACCGATGCTTTCCACCCGTTTCTCCCCTGGCTTCGCGGCTTCTGTTTGCTGCGCGGAATGCCGGCTGTTTCTCCCCGCAGCTCGGCGCATCTCTGTCTGATCGCGGCTTCTGTTTGATGCGCGGGCTGCCGGCTTGTGGAGCTCTGGGATGGAAACCTTTCCACCCGGATCTCCCCAGCGGCAGCTCTGCGCATCCCAGATCGCAGCGGGGCTTGTCTGCTGTGCGGCTGCCAGCTTGTGGAGCTCTCGGAGACCTCTGTGTCTTTCAAAATAAAAGCTCTTGGGTCAAATATTTCAAAATCAATCATTTTCTTCTCCATGTTATGGGGGGGGGACAAATGCGCGTTTGTCCAATATTGGAGGGGACACGTCCCCCCCCCCCCAGGTTCCTACGTCCTTGATCTGATGTGCCTTACCCTCACCAAGGTCACAGGGAATTGCTGCCTACCAAAAAGTTCCTGAGGACGACCATGTCTGCAGCTCACCGCTCCCCACGGGGATGGTTCCAATGGACAAAATTTTCCATCAGTGGTGATGACTAATGGGACTTTAAATTTAACTGCATAAACATATTAGATTTAGAATATTAATTTTTAACATAACGATTCGGATTTAAGTTAAAATATTTAGACATAATGTTGAAGTAACTGTGTTGAAACAACTTATTTTTATGTTCTCAGAAGCTAAATGTGGCTAAATCTAACTGTTTATGTTATTATTGTCATATGGAAGAGGAGCCTCCAGAGGGATAGCTGGAGGAGGAGTGAGTGTCTGAAGGTGCTGCCATATGGTCAGGGTTGAGTTCAGACAAATAAAATGTTGCTTTTGCTTCACAATGGTTAACCACACACAAATGAATCACTAATGGGGCTCTCATTCACAGTGACACTCTCTCTCTCTCTCTCTCTCTCTCTCTCTCTCTCTCTCTCTCTCTCTCTCTCTCTCTCTCTCTCTCTCTCTCTCTCTCTCTCACAATGATCGACATGTGAATAAAACTCAAAGATATTCACACAGAAGTAGTAATAAATGTCCAGCACAGAGGTGTGTGTGTGTGTGTGTGTGTGTGTGTGTGTGTGTGTGTGTGTGTGTGTGTGTGTGTGTGTGTGTGTGTTTGTGTAGTACGTAGTAGTCTTTGTGTATGCTTGAATGAAGAGTTTGTCCCTCAATCTGTGCCCCTCTACTTCGCCAGATTTTTAATGATTTTCCAATGATGATTTAGGTTTTATCATTGAGTCTGTGTGTGTGTGTGTGTGTGTGTGTGTGTGTGTGTGTGTGTGTGTGTGTGTGTGTTTGTACTACTTTTGGATTTTTTTTCCTAAGTCAAGTTTTGACCCCTGCACTTTTTACCATCCAAAAACAACATTACGCTATATTAAATTGACACTGGTTGAGCTCTAGGACCAAGAGGAAAACAACTGTTTGTGTTGAAGCCTGTTTCCCATTAGAACATACTGTAAAGATCCCCCCCACCCCCCCTCCTGTGTCCCCCTCACTTCTAAAGTGAAAATTACGTCCATGGCTGACAGCATTGGCTCTTGTACAATGATTGTGCCTATTTTGAATCAAACAGGCTTTACTAATGATTATAGAAGTCAATCTCTCCGTGTAAAAGTGGAGCAGGCATCAGATTAGTTGTAGCAAACCACTGGAGCATCTCTGCTGTTAATGCTCAGATGTCACTTCAAGGAGAGTAATTAAGCCAAGAAAAGAAGAAGGAGAGCCATAATAGAAGTAAAGCTGCTGGGACCTGGGCTTGTTGGTTCATCCAGCCCACTTCTGGGAGATGTTTGGTTTCAGGAGAGCAGACAAAACAGCGGGGGGCAATCAGAAGCTATTTTCACTGCGGTCATATGAGCTAAAGCTCATCCAAGGTAACACTTAAAACCACTGGGTTAACGTTGTGAAAATGTGTTCGACATCATGAATTATCCCCTTAAACTAGACCACAATCAGACAAAAACAGATGGTTACAAAACAAAATAAATGAAGATATTAGAGAAACATGTTGAGTTTCAAGGAATACACTTGGACACCTTCATGCACTAAAGACCTCCAAAAATGTTTGTTAAATGGGCAAAGATCTCTGGGGTGTTTAAGCTCCCCAGCGAGAGAGCACAATGCTGAATTCAAGTTTATTCAAGTAGCGCCAAATCACGACAAGAGTCGTCTCAAGGCACTTTACACAGTAAACATTCCAATATAGTTCAGGGGTCTCATTTATCAAACATTGCGTGATCTATCAAACATGGAGTACGCACAGCTGCACGCAATCTCTGCTTCATAAATCGGAAACGATCTAGGAAGTTTCTCACCTGCTTTTTAGTCACATCCCGCCTTCACCACCAGAGCCCTGCACTGAAGCCCTAGGCCCTCGGGCCGGGCTTCGGGCCAACGACTGTGTAATTACCTCGGAAACGGGCCGGGCGCCTTTATTTTTAATCGAATTCATTAAAAAAAAATTGAAACACTTAAACCAGGGGTCGGCAACCTGTTGCCATCAAAGAGCCATTATTACTCATTTCCCACAGTAAAAAAAACACTGGGAGCCACAGCAGCCGCGGAGTTGTGGGCGGGGCCTACCCTCAGACAGCAGAGAGCTGCTCACAACAGGTGACAGCAGTCAGTACCGGTCGCTCGTGTACGTCAAAGTTATCTTTCATAAAAAGATAATCAATAAAACGATTTATATACAGTGGATCCAGAAGTTGTAGCCCGTCTCTGCCTACAGTATTTTGATATTTTCACCCTGTTGAAGGTTTTACTGAGCAGGTGCCACTTTTGTCATACGTTTCTTTTTAAAACATGTTTAGACTGTTCAGAATACAAATCCAGGCTCTGTCACGTTTGATTGTTGTAATTAAACTTTGTAGGTGGGGAAGGTCAGAAAAGGATCCGATCAATTTGTTTTCCCTCATTTACAGTGACGGAGATAATGGCGCAGTGCGCCTGGCTCTGGTGTAAATCAAGTTAAATTTTATCTATTTTCACAAGAAAACAGAACAGTTAAAAGCAGGGCTTGTGTTGACCGGATAGTTCCTGTATTTGACCGTTTATTTTGACGGAGAAAGAATAGAAAGAATTACCCTGACGCATGCAGACGAACTGACATTTTATTCTACGCAAATCGCAGATGTAGCTAAATCACTCAAGAAAAGATTCCCATCTGAACATCTGAGCTGGACACCGCTCAGCGCAGCTCGCTGTCAGCGTGTACCACATAAGGTCCACAGCGAGCTGAAGATGTGGAGAGGGGCTTGGAGCGCGTCGCAGAACCAGAGCGCATGCGGGAAGATTCCTCCCACTGAATCTTCCCGCTGATCTGAATCTGATGCTTGTAAAATAATGAATGGATATTTAAATAAAATGCTTTATATTTTACTGAATTAATTTTATATCTGTAAGTCAATTCTATGTAAAGATTGTCTGTGTAAACCTGAAAAGGCCCAACCCGGTCTTACTGTGAGACCTGGTTGACGGGTCACGCTTGTGCGTAATCATAGGCGCTTTCTGAGTTGAAGAGGATGTGAGATTCTGGGATTCTCCTCAGACGGCTCCTGGATGCGTCGCCACATTGGAGACAGGAACAAGCACTATTCAGCCAAAGTTTCATAATCAGGGAACATTTTCTAAGTGACAAGTCTCTCTGAGAGACAGGGTTTGGAAAACACTCGCTTCAGTGGGAGGAACCTTCCCGCATGCGCTCAACAGTAAGGGCAGGGCAAGGGAGAGCCGTCTTTACCGACTGTACACTCCGCCTCTCTCTACTCCCCCACTTGTCCAGATCTGCAAGATCTGGGATAAGATCAGATTATAACCATAGGTCCAATCAAAAGAAAATGTTTTAAGCCTAGTCTTTGTCTTAGCTGCCCTCATGTTGCTGCTGGCTGTTCATTACACCAGCCCTCCATGTGACAGCGCACCTCCCATTTGCCCGTCACGGGGGCTGGGTGTTGCATTCGGGGGCCAGAAAGAGCAGGGTTTCCCTTACATAGGCGTAGCCGTGGCGGGCCGCCACGGCTGAAATCCCACCGCCACGCCTACAACATCCCAAGTTTTATTGATGGGGTTTTTTTGTTGTTGCGCCGTTTCCTGAAGAAGCAGCAGGAACTACTGTGTTGTTGCTTGTGATCACAGCCGGCAGGTAGCAAGGAGGAGGAGGCAGGGCAGGGTGGTTACAGCTATGAACGTACGGATAAAGCATTTTTGACGAATACGAGCAAGAAACGAGTGTAAAACTCGTAAATATCTGTAATCGTGCTGAATGAAATTCTCATTGGGTAACTGACTGTCTTCACGCTCTGTGATTGGCCAATCAGATAGAGCGCCCGCCCTTCCCTATGCGCAAAACTGCAGCCGGGAGCTCCGTCAGCTCGGCCCAGGCATCAACTCACACACACAGACAGTAAGCCGGGCGGACACTGTGCGACTTTTTCACTTTTTTGAGCCGATTTTCCACTCGTGCGAGAATCCACAAGATCGGGGTGAGTTTTGCGCTGAGCGT
>SSNQ01000167.1:890708-908984 GCA_006942095.1 Nothobranchius kuhntae | reverse complement strand
GTATAAGAGACAGAAGGTGATGTGACTTTCTGAGGTGAAGGATCCAAAATGGCTGCAGGTCTGTCAGAGGTGTTTAGGGCTCTCCTGCCTATCAACTTTGCCAACGTTGCTATTCCTAATTTTGTGTATTCATCTCAGATAAACGGTAACATCACTCCACCATAACATCTAAATGATAAAATAAACTAAATATGGAGACCTGAGAAACACACAGAAAAATGTAGTTATAACTAAGGCAGCCATTGGCTATGGGAGAGGTATACATTGGCTCTAATCAATGTCTACTTATTGCTTTAGCGCATAACCAAGAGCACAAGCTCCACTTTCTCAGAGCAATGCACTGATACGACCACATGCTTGTTGTTGTCTATAGATATTCACTCCTGCCCAGGTCCACTGCAGGACGAAGGAGCCTAAAGAAGATGCTTCTGTAGGAAGAATGTGACAAGCCTACCCTGCAGGTATACTCGCGATAACTTTTAACACATTTTATTCCTTTGCAGCCTCTGTGCCCATTGGTCATCCCTGCTGAGCGGTCTGTCTGGGATACCAGTGACAATTTGGATTTCCCAGCTATAGGTCTGTCTGTTTCTGAGTCGTGTAATTCAGCCTTGGATGTGCTGCTACACCGTACAAAAGCTCCAGAGGAGCAATGGGGACTGCGAGCTTGGGCTTAGCTATAACGCAAAAAGGTGTGACGACACGAGAAACTTTCATGACCAAGTGTGGCCCAATGGCTAAAAGGGCATAAAGTAAACAGGAAACTGAAAGCTAGCGACGTTCCACAAGTGGACATTTTTTCATATGGTTAATCTTTCAGCTATTGTCCGGGATCCTAAAACTAAGCTTATAAGGACGTGATAAGAACAATATTTTCATGTTGATGAAATTCAGATCCAAACCATCTGAGACATGGCCAAATGAGAACACCAAATGAGGATAAAAGGAAGTGACGCCACCAACATCCGGCGATTACCCTGACGAAGACTGCAGTGACGTCAAAACATGTCGGCAAAGGTAAAAACAATCCCTCATCACACTGAGTACAATGAAGAACTAAAGAAAACAAAAAAAGGGCTTTAGTCTAATATCAGGTAAAGAAGGCTAAAGGCTAACGTTAAGCTAACAATGCTAACTGTGAATTAGGAAAAAATTGTTGGCTCAAAAAAATTTCAAACAACATATTTCACTTCTTTATTAATGTTTATGTATTCAGCAGACACATTTGTCCAAAGCGACTTACAGGTGATAACGAAGCCAGCAGGTTGCCCTTGAGGCTAACAACAAACACTCATCAGGCAATCCTAGGCAGTGAAGCAGCATGATGAATTATTAAGGGAAGTGGGCAAGGAGGGTACAGTAGGGTGGGGGACGGGTGCAGGGAAGTCCTTTAGAAGATGCTCTCTGAAGAGCTGGGTCTTCAGGAGTTTTTTATTTAATCTTTACTTATCATCTAGAGTCTTCTGGTGCTGATCTGTTACTGGCAACTGCCATGAAACACGTGAATAGGACAGGGAGTCCTCAGAGCTGACTTGTTTGTTTTGAAACATGGACTGCAGTACCTACATTTGACCACAGGATGTCATTCTTACTACGTGCACCTTTAAATAATATGTCAACAGCAACTGGTACACTGTTGTCTACACCACCAAAGAATAAAGTCAATCATAAGCAAACCTAGTGCTGATTTTCCCTCTTGATTATATTAAAAAAATCTTTTGTACGTTCATTCTGTTTATTTTATCAACTTCTCTATCTCAATATAAAAATTACGAGGCTCTTCACAAAAACAAAACTTAAAAAAAGATTTGAAAAAATTATTAAAAATATGTTTAAAATGAGAAAAAATTCAAATAGTGATAAAAATGTAGAAAAGGGAGAGAGAAAATGAATAGAAAGAGGGAAATCAGTGGATCCTGGGAAAGGCGGAATAGGTAGAAAGAGCAGAATAAGGAGAGGGTGGTGAAGAAGGTCAGCCTGAACAGGTGAGTTTTCAGCTGCTTTTTAAAGGAGACCACTGAGTGGAGAAATGAAGGTGTGGATAACTCAAGTTCAGAGCGGGACAGAATGGGACTCAGCTTAGCGATGTTCCTGAGATGGAAGAAGGAAGAACAAACAAGAGAACTAACATGAGAATACAGGGTGAGAGCTGGGTCAAAGGTCACACCAACATTCCTGAAAGAGGGTTTGGTGTGAGAAGCAAGCTGACCTAGAGAGTCACATGACTTAGAAGTAGCAGATGCCTTCAACATATTCTCAGTATATTGGCTTGAACACTGCTGCTAACCACTTAAACAATCTCCCTCTCCTGATGATAACATTTACTTTCTTTGATGTTGGATGTGCTACTACTAGTTTACCTGTTTAATTATAGATTCACTAGAATAAATACAATAAAGTTTATCTCTCACCAAATAGAATATTTACTAAGAAATCACAATGTAACCATAGACACTTTGCTTGGTGTGTGTGTGTGTGTGTGTGTGTGTGTGTGTGTTAAAAGGGAGTTTTCCTCTCCACAGTCGCTGCATGCTTGCTTAGTATGAGGATTGCTGTAAAGTCACTGACACTAGTCAGTGACTTGATGCAATTTGCTGGGTTCCTTATATGTGAAACTTTTTTCTGATTGGCTTAATGAACTGACCTGAATTGGAATGTTTACTGTGTGAAGTGCCTTGAGACGACTCTTGTCGTGATTTGGCGCTATATAAATAAACTTTAATTGAATTGAAAATCTCCGATCACCCGGGCTTTCTCATCCCATCTCATCAACAATGGTTCACAGCATGCTAGAGCACGGCATAAGAAGTGTCACAGAACTTGATGTTTTAAGAAAGTGAAGCCACTCACACCACCTAGAAAAAAGGGTGTGTTCAGTCAGAACACTTTCATTTTGAAAAAGTTCAGCCACACATTAGTCACTTCAGTAAAATAAATTCCCAGTCATTCAATTTCCCAGACAATGTTCCACAAGGTGGTGAATTCAGCAATTATCCTGCCAATCCATAGAAGCGGACATCCTCTGTCAGTTTGCAATTACAGGCCAATCAGTATCCTCGCAGAGCCTAAAGTTGCAGAGAAATTCATTGCTTAACAAATCGTTTGCCAAACTTTTGGCTTACTCTGGTGCATTAGCAGCAATGCTTCTAACATACTTTTCAAGGGTTGGACTACTGGCTTTGAGCTTGAACAGTTTGTGTCTGAAGGAAGGCGGCTGAATAGTTTATTTATTAGAGCAGCGGCTTCAGACCAGTTCTGACTGTAGAAGATCATGAATATCTCCACCACAGCAGAACCCAAACCAGCATTTTCCCACCTTTGTGCTTAATGGTCCTTTTTACTTCTGTTTGTAAAGTAGGTACACCTCTACCTCCCCCACATAGATGTGCATTTGCTGGAGCTCAAAGCTGCAACAGCAGTGCCATCTGATCTCCAGGATATATTGCAGAACAATCATGTGTGAGTAGTATGAGGGGAAAATCCTTGAGGAGAACCGGTGTCGAGTACAACGGTCACATATTGGAGATTGATGGTTGCACTTCTAGCAGCAGCAGGTTTTTGACTAGTGTGAAAAGATGGCGTTAAACACACAACTGAAATCCAAGAAGATCCGTCTGACATGACGTTTCAGACTCCAGGTGAGGGAGAGCAGCTTGGATGGCAGCTGACGCCTCATCAGACACAGACCAGTTCTTCCCACATCACATACTGCTGCGGGAACATGGTGATGTCTTTATGTGAACCAAAACCTGCTGTTTCAGCCACACTGGGGTAAGGCGCTGCATGACAATCATTTGTTTTGCTTCTGAAACAGATTTTAAACAACAACAGCAGTTGTGTGGTGACATAAAACCATGGAACAGTTGGAAACCCTTGAAATGCTGTTTGCAGAGACTTTTACCTTAAAGGTTTACAAATGTTTTAAATCTGGAAGCGTCTGGCTTTTGTATGCGTTTAAACTCTTTCATTGTTTTGTGATCCACCTCTTTAAAGTTTAGACTTTTTTATTATTATCTTTTACATTTTGATCTTGCTAATAGACTTAAATCTTGGTCCAAAATCCTTTTTTTTACCAATGAGAGACAGTAAACGTCACTCTGAACATGTTCTGTAGATTAAAATGTACAATAAGTAAGACTTTTACAGTTAATCAATCGCAAACCATCTGATTTCTAAATCACGTTGGAAGGAAGGTTCTTTTGTACGTTCTCACTGTTTGTCTTCAAATTCCATTTTTGGTTCTTTTTTAAACACAGATAAGGTTTTTCTTTACCTTGCTGACGTTTTGTTTGCGGCTGCAAACATCCTCAGAGCCGACGCTGATAGTGGCTTCCCACTCCATTTACCCGCGGGCAGCAGAGGAAGTTGTGGCCCTCTGCTGCTCCCCTCTCCGATGATGCAGTGGCACAGTCACGGCCACTGAGGACAGAACAACGCTGACAAAGACAACGGACCAACAAACACTGAGGGACAATACGGGGGTTTTAAACACAGAGGGAAGCAATCAGGGGGACAGGTGACAGGTGTGAGGAGTGAGGTCTAGAGGGGAGACAGGTGCCATCAATAAACTAAATGGGGGAAAGAACTAAGCGGAGGGGGAGACAAACCATAACCTATAAAACACTAAATAACTAAACCTAAAGACTAAGGGCAAAGATAAACAACTAATGACTAGAGGGATGAGGAGGACTATTACAAACCAATAGGAACTACAAAGGAGTGACTAGGAGGAAAAAAGAGGGAAGCCTAGAGGGAGCTGGGGAACACAAGAAGACACATGAGGAGAACCCGGAGTGGGCTGGGGAAGCATAAGGACACACAGAGCACAAGGGGACACATGAGGGGAACGCAGAACATGACATTCATATGATGTGGCTCATTTCTAGTTCCTGAAACTGGTGCACCGGAGCTTTGTTTCCCCAGAGCACGGCTTACAAGGCATTCATTCCTACTGTGATGTACTGATCAAACGAGTGGTCCACACCTTTAAGCGCTGCCCTGTTGTCTCCTTTCTTCCCTTTGAGCTCTGCTGCTGGGAGCGTACACCAACCACCTGCTAACATCTGAGCAGCGGTCTTCATGCATCCTTCGTCTCTTTGTGGCACCATCCTAAAAGCATCTTTTTAATGACTTTGAAGCATCTTAAAACTTTGTAAAACTGCAGACGTTTGCCAGCCGTTACGTGGCCACCCAGAGTTTTCTTGTTGCAACTGCACACTTCTGCTAAGCAATCCGACACTTTTCATCATCATTAACTCTTGTGGCAATTTTATGTCACGGCCACTGATCATACGGACATTAAAATCCAATCCAGCCTTTGATTCAGGGCTAATTATTTTTCCTGATTATGAGTCAGACCTCCTGCAAGGAGAGATGTCCGTGTCTATTAGCCAACTCCAAACTGTCCACATGCTGATCTCTACCAGCTGACCAGCAGCAGACGTCTCATCTGTCTCCTCGGGAGTCCAGACTCACAGACGTGCTTTTGTGACCCCGTGGGGTCAGCATTAGAGGTTTGCAGTTACAATCGACCTCCTGCTGCTCGGACTCATTCTGCACCGTTTAGCAGGGGAAACTCTCAGATGGCTTTTGTCCTGCGTGCACTAATGGCAGAAAGGCTCAGCACGGTGCGTCTTTGATGCTTTTGATGCGCCTCATTACCAGTTTAAATTTACACCTGCCCCGTGCATTCCAGCGAGCACCCTCCTTACATGTGAGCGGGACGGTTTGTTCTGGATAATGAGCCTCGTGATCATTTCCATCTCTGAGATCTCTTAGTAGGTTGCAGCTAATTGGTTTATGAACATTTGAAACAAGTAAACACCCTTAGAGTCTGCATCAGTACATTTACCTGTCTTTAGGTTACCTGCAGAAAGCCTGGTCTACTTTGTGGTGAATGAGAATCAGCTTTGGGGGTTAATCAGACCTGATTGATGACGCAGTAGAAGAGCGTCCAGCCTAAACTGAACCGAAGGAAATTTCCAACATGTTTAAGAAGTCGACCCAAAGGGAAGAATCAGGCTGTGAATTCGCTGCTGGGAGCTATCATTCTTAGTTAATAAATGCAAACATTTGTTCTTGAAGGCTCACTTAACCTCTTAATTTATGTATTACCACCAGAACCCTTTTCAGGCGAGAGCCATCGGTCAAACAGGCCTTCACAGAGAGGCACCGCATGGCCCCTCTGCCTCTTTCATCTCGCCCGTCGCACTCGGCAACGAGCGCCACCGCGCAGCCTCAACTGGCGCTCAAACGCTCTTCATTGTCCTGATTATTGACAAGTTGGTTCCGGTAAATTACTGATTTTCCACCAGAGCTCCAGCTCCAGTTTGGGACATCTGTGGGGGGTCACAGGCGAGGTCAGCCCTGGGGCTACGTCCATCTGCCCAACAAATACCCACATCTTCAGACACAAGCCTGCTAAACGCCTCTAATAGCCTGTGTAACATTAGCGTTATTAGCCCCTGAGCGACGCAACCTATAGAGAGAAAAGACTATTTAGTTATCAATGAATCCCCGCCCGTTTGAAATGATATCTGCTGAGCAGAAGGGAATTAATGACTCGGTGAAAGTTCTCCTCATTAGGCCGGCCTGGGAGTGTTTTTTTGAGCAACCAGAGGATATCAGATGGAATCTGGTACACCAACATGAAACAGGAGCTCGTTTCATGATCCTCTGATGCTTCTTCATACATGATGGGCAACGGTGGCACAGGAGTTAAGTGCTCGCCCCGTAATCGGAAGGTTTCAGGTTCGAGCCCAGCCCCACTCAGTCTGTCGCTGTCGTTGTGTCCTTGGGCAAGACACTCAACCCACGTTGCCTGCTGGTGGGGGTCGGGGGGACCGGTGGCGCCAGTGCGCACCAGGGCAACTGTGGCTACATCGTAGCTCATCCCCACCAGTGTGTAAATGGGTGAATGACTGTTGTAAAGCGCCTTGGGGGGTTCCAAGACTCTAGAAGTAAAAAAGTAAATTTTATTTAAATAGCACTCATCACAGACATAGAATCACAAAGTGCTTCACATAGATCAAAACAAAACAAAAAATTCATAAAATCATAATGATCTCAAAGCAGAAATAGATTAACATCAGAATAAAATAAAGTCATAAAATTATAAAATTTCATAAACAGATGAAAGATTAAAAATTTGAGTTAAAAATAAGAAAACAAAAGGTTTAGGTAAAAGCAGCTTTAAATAAAAGGGTCTTTAGCTGTTTTTTAAGTGTCCAGACAGGATAAAGGAGGATCATTCCAGAGTCGGGGTGCAACAGTCTGGAAGGAGCGATCACCTCGACTTTTATATCTGGTCTTTGGAACTTCTAGAAGGTTCTGGTGTGTGGACCTGAGGGCTCGGGTTGGAGCATAAGGCTTTAACAGTTTAGGAATATAGGGAGGAGCTTGACCATGTAGAGCATTGAAAGTTATAATCAGGATTCTAAAGCTAACGGGTAACCAGTGCAGAGACGTTAGAATAGGAGTGATGTGAGCTCTTCTGTTTGCTCCAGTTAGGAGCCTCGCTGCAGAGTTCTGGACCAACTGAAGGCAGTCAAGGGCTTTTTTGTTAAAACATGTGAAGAGCGGGTTACAGTCATCTGGACGGGAGGAGATAAAGGCGTGGAGAACCATTTCAAGTTCATGTTTTGACACCAACCTAGAAGGTAAATACAGGCCATTTACCACTTACCATTTACGAGGACAACTCAAACAAGTCCTTACCTCGTGTAGATTTAATTTTAGTTTTTATTTCAGAGAAAACTTCCAGACAAATATATCCACCACTGCAATAGGAACATAAAGGAGGCTGATCTTCCGTTTCATCATTTTAAATGCCACTGAAATAGATTTGAATTTACAATCAGCAGCAATAATCAGACGACTTTGATTGTTCTAACACAACACAACAAATGCTTCAGTGGTCCAAATGAAAGCAAGAGTCTTCAGGAATGTGGAAAATGATTCACATCCTTGATGAAAATGATCAAAGCTGGTCAAACGTTGGATTTCCTGATATTACAGTAAACAAGGCTGTCCTGATGACCCTTGAACGTTACATAGTGTGTATGTTGGTCAACAGTCACACAGTCTAAAGCAGCTGTTGCGGATCTTGATCTGAGTAAAAAATCAGTTTAGTCTTTTGTCTGTGATCATTTGGTCAAATACATAGTTGGATTTTTGTGGCTTGAATAAACCACGCAGGTGTGTTGGAGTTTTGTTAAATTATTTGGGGTTCAGGCTGCAATCTGGCATTGTTGCCTTTCACTAAGAAGGTCACGTTTGAATCCCAGCCGTTGCCTTTAGGATGTTGTTCCCATACATGCGTGGGTTTTCTCCAGGTGCTCCTCCCACAGACCAAAACCATACATGTTAGACATGGAGACTTGTGATGGACTGTAGACATGTCCATGGTGTCCCTCACCTCTTGCTTGATGACATTAGAAACCAGCTCCTAATGACCCAACGGAAGAAAAGTGGTGAAGAAAGAGGGTGGAATGAACAGATGCTTGGGGTTTGTCCTTTCGCTTTGTTATGATATTCCAGTTGGTCTCACCAGTTAGAGACTGGGAACCCAAACAGGGAATAAAGAGCTAAAACCAGACAGCCATTTGAACCAAACCTCTGAATCAACCAAATATGTTAAGTGTTCAACTGTGTGACACATCCATTACCTTCAACACACAGACTTCTACAGTAAAAGGTGTAATAGCCGTTTTATGGAATAGTGAGTAAACTTTGGTCACAGTCACTCCTGTAAGTAAAGAATGTACACATCTCCACAAGTACAGACCCGTAGTGTCTGTTCATGTGAGCTAAGTAACAAGTGAGGAGAGGCGGCTCACGGCCCGGTACACACAAAAGGGCTTTTGGCTCTCGTAAAATCAGCTTCATGTCATGCAAGCTCTAGAGAGGCGGTGTCTGTACCGGATCGGCTCAGGGTCCTGCGTCTGGAAATTACCGACAGCGGCACACAGTACTGCACCAGGTTTCAGTGAGTCAAATTGCACGATGTCTCACTCTAGCAGAGCACGCTAATGTCACGAGCGTATGGGCAATGTCCGTACAAATATATGTCACTTAAAGCCAACAGGTACACAAAACAACAATGACAAAACAATCCTTTAGTACTACACAGCAGCTCCAAAAAGGAGTGGCCCACATGTTCTTGTGTTTAGCCACTGTTGCTAATGCTGCTAATGCTAGTCACACATACACTCGTCACTAGCTTATCTGCATCACTACCTGGGTGTATTGTCATTGCTCAGCTGCAGACCGGAGTCGTAGGTTTTCTAACACTGCTGAAAGACTGTTGGAGGCTGCAAATCTCCCTTACGTTCACCATTTTAGCACAACTCCGTTCACGTCGAGAGATTTGTCTGTCTGAAAAACGCACAGAGTGGCCCGAGCTTTACATAGTAGATGGTGTTAACCCTCCCGCTGTCCTAATGGGTGACCCCACGAGGAAAGTTGACCATTGAGGTCCATGTGGCAGGGGTGAGGAGTGAGCACCACCTCACCCCTGCCACTTGGACCACGTGGAGGGTTGAATGTTGATAAAAAAAAAAATTTTATTCTCTGGCCTTAATTTCTATGGACTGATTGACATTTTTGCTGTTTGATGTTTTTTTTTTGTTTTGTTTTATTGCTTATATGGCATCTTATCTTTTTGTAGCCTGGTCTGCCAGACTCCTCCTCTGTTCAAATGTGCACAGAGTATTTAGAGCTGCAAAGTAAAAAAAAAATAAAAATGCTGTCAACAAAAAGTCAACATCTGGAAAAAAAAAAGTTAAATTCGAAATTCACTTTTTTCAGGATCCTTTCGCATTCATTTACCTAATGAGGCTTCAAATTTCTGGTACTTTGATTCTTTCTGTTACTTTTTTCTGTTTCATTATTATATGTGTCAACAGTCACAACATACATGATATATAAACCTTAAGTGCAGAAATTCAGAATTCTCCGTTTGCACTAACTATGAAAGGACCACAGTGCTATTAATGTCTAAAATGAGAAAATTGTTAGCATTTTAAAATCTCATCATGTTAATGTTTTAGACTGCATCAAACTGTGACGTATGATCAGAAATGTTGGTTTAGCAGAATTTCAAGGCTCTGAAACTCTCCTTTGTTTTCTCAGCTGATAGCAAAATGTGTGTTTTTAGCCTGTCCTGAGACGCTTTTAGGACTCTGAGTCGCATCAGACCTTCACTAGTAGACTTTATATGTTGTTCACCAGATGCAGGAAACACCTCTGTAAAGTCTTTGGTTTGTCCATTGTGGGCTACTGTAGTTACATCATCCTCTATAGAGTCTGTTGATAAAAGGGGCGAAGTTCAAGTCACACAAATCAGCAGTAAAATAGGAATATTATAATGCTTCGCTACAAAATGTTTCCTTTAAATTCTGCACACAGTTCCTGTGTTAGAAACTGAATGTCCTGACCAGGATATGAGATCTGAAATTACAGCAGCTGATGAAGAAATAATTAATCTGTAGTGTGTTCAGGCGATGCTGATGGTTTCAGACCATGCTGGGATCACTCTGTCCCTAAGGACTGGCTTCACAACAGGGATTGAATTCTTCCATCTGAGAAAGTGGGTTCTGGGAAGACGTACTGATTTTGACCATCGACATAAATATACTGGACATCTCCTTTCCATAGGCTCCAATATCACGTTTTTGTAGTAAAATAGGAGGTGGCCACCACCGCCATTTTGACCGTGTCACAGGTTCCGTCAAGCCCAGACAATTCCAAAAAAGGGAAGAGAGGTGGAGCTGAGGGTGGGGCTGTAAGGCTGGGATCAACTGACGACACCCGGTCAAACTAGCTACAAGCTAACCTGAAGCTAACCCAAAGCTAATGCAGAGGTGGGAGCTAAGCTAACGGAGGTAGCAACCTAGCTACAACCGGAGTTAACTGTGCACAACACCAGAGCTTCTGAGTCAGAGATACGCCGGGCTGACCGCTGGGTAAAACCGGGTGGATCACAGAGGTCTCCTGAGACCTCCACAGAGGTCTCCAAGACCTCCACAAGCCAGTAGCCGCACAGCAGACAAGCGCCACTACAATCTGAGATGCGCAGAGCTGCCGCTGGGGAGAACCGGGTGGAAAGGTTTCCATCCCAGAGCTCCACAAGCCGTCAGCCCGCGCAGCAAACAGGAGCCGCGAAGCCAGGGGAGAAACGGGTGGAAAACATCGGTCTCCCGAGAGCTCCACAAGCCGATAGTCGGAACCCAGCTCCACCAACATGTTATATTTCAACCCATTTTCTAAAGTGCAGCATTATGTTAAATGCACTGGGTTTTACCCTATTACATTTAAATTTCATGGTTAAACAGTACATGTTAAAATCTAAGCTCAGCTCGGCAGTGACCTAAAATACATAAATATAATTTTACTTACCGAATAAAATGAAGTGGAGACTCCTTGGACGCTCTATTAGTGCAATTAATACCACAGCAAGTCATTTTGTCCAACAATTGCACAAAAAATATCCAAAACAGAATACACAAACACAGAGACTCAAAATCCCGGAGCAGTTTCCAAGCCAGACCGAGGCTCTACTGAGGCCTTTCCACGGAGCTAGCTCTGTGGTCACGTGGGTCTGATGCTCATTAATTATACAGAATTTTAGGCTTTTAATACACTTAAATAGAAGAGTGAGAAAAATTTCACCCCCCTCAGAGTTGTCATGAGTGTAAACTAGATCATTTAAACCAAAAACATGGTTTGGTACCAGGCTGTAAACATGTTTATTTCTGCTGTGAAATTGGTATTTTTAACATGGGAGTCAATGAGGATTTGCTCGCTTCTGACACCAGCCTCCAGCGGATGAGGGTGGAACTGCAATTTTTGGGCCCAATTTTAGAGCCGCATTGTGGGGGCTTGATTTTGACGGGCTGGTTTGGTCCCTCCACCACAGCCAACCCCACCCACCAAGCTGAGACAAAGACCCTCTGCTCTGGCAGAGCGCACTACGGTTGGCCCACTCATTGTGTCTGTTAGCCCCAGTGAGACCTTGAATATAGAACAGCTTTTCCATCTAATGAGGCAGAACTTCATGCCTCTGCATAACTTTGTCAACCTTCTGTTCTCTGGCAACAAAGGCAGACTTTTTTTAAAGTTTCATCTATTGCTCTTCCCGGTGACACACAAACTGTTAAGATAGTGCAGTGCAGGATTTTTCCTCTCTGACGCGAGGCAAGTGTTGTAAAGAAAGATGACTGTGTGAAGAAATAGGGCGCTTAGATGGGAGGAGCGCTGGAGAATAACGCCTCCGCAGGGAGAGCTTTGATGACACGGGGTTGTAGTTTTATGAAATAGGCTACATTTGGTTTTGTGTTGTGAGGGTTGAGAGGAATAGTGAGTGGGGATGTTTTTTTCCCCTGCTTATTATTTTCTACTGTACTCTATGAAGATGCACATCTTAAACCCGGCACTAATTTGCCTATTTCTCATTTATTATGAGCAAAGATAATTGGGCGCTGCCTGCTGTGTGCGTTTGTGTGCATGCAAAGATCTCTGTGTTTATATTGCTTGTTTTTCATGGTGGAGCTGAAGCAAAATGTGGAGCACTAACGGCGCTTTTACAGTACTTTTACCTCAAGCTCACACTCCTGCAGATGTAACTCTTCATTTCATCTTTTATAACATGAATGCAGGAACTTAACCGCCTCCCCCCGGGGTGAGTGCAGATCATGGGCCAGAGATTTACTACCATAGATAGAGAGAACAAATCTTCATCGTCACACGTTGAACTGAGGATTTCACAGGACAGGATTTTCTTCACAGGAGTAAAGAGCGCCGAGGCCAGAGCAGCAGCTGAAGAGCTGAATATATGACCTTGAATGTATTTGTGGTTGTGAGCAGCGAAAGCTACAGCCTGATAATGAGCTCACAGCTAAGTACAAAACTATGTTTACAAATCCTGGGGAGAAGTTTTCCACGTTATTTACAGGTTTGTTGCTCAGTTTGGTTAAATGTAAAAGCAGGAGCGGAAGAGGCATCCATGTCTGAGGCTAATCATCACCAAGATTTATATTCAAACAAACTAAAATAAACTTCTCTGCTGTTCAATTCAAACTCAAAAATACTTTAATAATCCCAAATGTCATTTTTCTAGAGCAACAATGAAACAATAAAATAACAGGAACAATTATATATTCTCTTACTGTTTCATTGTCTTCAAAGACTCATTATAGATGCTGCTGGCTGTGAGCAGGAGGGGTGTAAGGTTACCTGCTCCAGCCCTTGTCCACCCCCCCCCCCCCCCACCTCCCAAACGCAACTGCTTTTTGACACGGAGGGTGGGGGGTGGGGGGGTCTGCTTGCTGCAAGTGGTAGGATACCCCCATCTTGACCAATATCCCTCATTTTACTGCATATTAGACATACATCATCTCACACCAACCAACACACACACACACTCTGTTGGTCTGGCGAGGATGGGGATCTGGAGCTACCTGTAAGGCTTTGGGGCCATTGCAGGGATGGATGGGTGGGGATGGGTGCCCACGAGTCAGGGTATGGTCTGGAGGCCTGTGCTGCAGTAAGCTGCCTGCTGCCTTGGAGGATGTTCTTGGAATGGGGAGGGCCCTCAGCTTCTTGGCCCCCCATATTCTGTGGGCAAGGGTGTCCTCACCATCTTCACAATCTCTATGGGTTAGGGGCGTGGTTTGGGCTTGGCGCTTGCTTTGCTGGGGGTCAGGATCAAAGCGTTGGGGTGGGTCCTTGCGGCCTGAGGTTGTCTTGCTCTGGGCTGGCCTGTATCGGTGAGGGCAACAGTGTGCTGGGCTGGGGGCACCAGGCTTGCAGGCTCCAAATGAATAACCTGTGGCTGGGAGCTTGTGTCCTGATGTCCTCTGGCTGGCACCCCTTCCTCTAGGGTCTGTCCTCTGGCCTGGCCGATTGGTGTCCGTTCGTTGGTGGCTATCAGCGGCGTGCGTGGCCCCGGACTCTGGCGTTGTTGTGTCCTGGGCTGCTGCAGGGCAGCTCTTCCCTCATCACATACACAGCATTTAAAACAAAAAGGAAACAACACTCTTGGTGAAAAATCCACTTTTAGACACTCACAAACACATCTTACACCTACCTGCCTGTATGTTTGTTGTGTACTGCTGTCCCTCCTTTGCCCCTCCCTGTCTTTCCCTGTCTGGGTTGTACGTCTCTTTTCTCACTGCCTGTCCACTCTGGTGCGTGAGCGAATGCGGTCTAACATGCCACAAACTTAATAAGGGCTACTGAACAACAGGATGAATATCCCACATCCCCTTAAGTAAAACTGCTCTGACACGGTTAGGCTCCCGGATCAATCATTCTGTCTGCTTCAACTGCCAGGACAGGACAGGTTAAATAAACAAAGGTAATGCCATGTTAACATGGAAACACAAATAGATTTGCCTACTGTTTGATAGTGTGTCATAGAATCAGTCGACTGAGCAGTTTGCCATGCACCATGTAGCGTCACTGAATGGCCTGATTCTTGACCCTTAGGTCAGAGACACAGCCTGGGTCACCTTGATCCTGGCTGCTACGACAGTCTGCAGTGTTTCTTTCACAGGAGACTGAATGTTCCATCCGCAAGACGAAGGACACTTCAAGATTTAAAAGAATCATTTTAATAAACTCTTTTCACTGTTTATTACAATGTTCATAAATAGTCATCATGGTTCATTATAACTGTGTTTAATTACTGAAATGAATAATTATTCTTTGGTTAATAATAATTATTATCTATGATCATCAGTAATGTTTAACAGTGACAAGAAGATCATGTGCACTTATACACCCCATGCAGGACACAGTAAATCAGGTTAAGGTTAACTGCACTCACATGCAGAACTTCCTATCTTTAGGGAAGGCGGGTTTCTGAGGTATGTTTAATCTTCCTGTCAAAATCTGATTCGTTAGACCAGGATATGCCCATCTTATAAAACAGAACTCTCTGCATTTAGCGAGTGAGTTCTAGAGAAGTGGGACGGCCGCCCACACGCTCTTTAACCAACAAGCGATTTCTGTCGCAGAATTGCTTCGACACAACAAACGAAACCTGCTGAACAAAGCTGATGCAAACGCTTTCAGAGTTATTGATTTTTGAGACGCAACCAGTTTCATCAGTCGTTGTGACCCGGAGACATCTCAGGACCGACTTGGTCGCACTACGGTTCTTCTACCAACCTCGTGCTTGGGGTCATCATCTCCTCCTGACATCTCGGATCCAAAAGGGGGTCTCCCAACTGGGTGAGGTAGACACTTCCGACAGATTGCGTCTGAATGCTCTTTAATAAGAACAACTTTAGTTTATCTGCAACCAAATTCTTTCTACCCTGAAGGCGTCTTCTCTCAAGATACACGTTCTGAGAACATTGCATTCACCAACAAGAAAACACACTATTTAATACCAAAGTATTTAATACCAAAGCTTTTATAAATTGTCTTTTAAATTTTCATGTTTTAAATTGTTAATAAATGTCTTAACTTTTTAAACTAGACTTCATTGAAATAAACACAGAGTGGGTGTATATTGATCACTGAACGAACAGAGATCTTTAGATCTTCTGAATTAACAAAAAACTTTGCTATTAAATTAAATCTTTAAAATTAAATATTAATCTTTTGATTAAACATAGACCAAGCAAGTTGGTGTACGAATTTACATCTATTACATACATATATCCGTATATGTACACATGCACGTACATTTCATTCATTCGTTTGATCTTTCTTAGTAATTAAAACATAAGCTGAATAGCAACAGCCTTTAATTCCTAAATATGTAGTTCATTAACCGCTTCACCATCAAAGAAAAGAAGTAGAAACACTTGTTTTCCGCTATCTGCTCATGTCTCAGAGAAAGACTCAAGTCTAAAACATCCAGAGTTCTGTTTTGTTCCTGAGCTGATGCCATCTTTGTAGTTTTTCTCCATCGCAGCTCTGGTCCTCAGTCAGCCCATTGTCTTTCTACAAACATAGTGCGCTATGACTGGCCAACCTAAAATAGTTTGGTCCCTCGGTAGACCTGCTGAGGCTACAACGGAGCGTGGCTACCGACCTGCAGAGCTAAATCTTCTAGAATTATCCTGGTGTCTCAGGGATGTCCCCGTATTGGAACCGTTGCTTAAGCACAAAAGAAGAAAAATAAAAGTTAGGCATGATTTAAAAAATCATTTTCCTTTTCACTCATCAAAACTTTCTGTTGTCTTCCTGAATGAACTCTGAGGCACTGATTAAGGGCGATTGCAGCCAGAAACATTAACAGGCCTTTCACACTTTCCACATAACGAAGTGTGTTGAAAACAATGAGGCAAGAGAACGTTGACGAAGCAGATCAGAGGGAAACCACATCCGTGCTGTCTCACTCAGACATGCCCACTCATTAACTGTCATGCAGGAGAAGGTCTCAAGTGGATCACTTCAGTAGCTTCTCATTCTGGGCAGAGCGGGAATGAACCTGGAGATCTGAGAGATAATTTGGTCTTTTAGCCTACTTTGGTGAGCGCATTGTCTCTGCAGCTCTGCCTCATTAGCCCTCTCCTGGCCTGCATGAACAATCAAGACCGGGCTCCTGAAATATTGATCAGCGTAGGACGAAAAGTTATCTTGTGCTCCGTATGTGTGTGTATATGTGTGTGTGTAGACTATTTGTTGAATATAGTTATTCGTCTTCTGTGAATGTTTACTCCCCAGGGAAGACAGCGCCTTTTCAAGTCTCCCTGGCGCATACAGAAGAGGACACACTTATCACATAAAACTTAGGTTTTGTGCCCATTTACCTTGTGGTGTGTGTATGTGTGTGTGCACGTGCATGTGCGTGATAAGAGCCTGCAGCTTCATGCATGGGTGTGCTTGGTGTCCCCCCCTCATTCTGCAGTGTGCAGATGAGGCATATGCTGTGTTGTTCAAAGAGAATTATGTATTATTGTTTGTAGGGGGCAACTCTATAAACAGGAGGGCTTTAACACTCGGCGAGGAGCTGCACTGCAGAGTGCTGCACCAGCTGGACTTGTGTTACCTGTGTGATCCTCTTTAGTCACATTAATATAGCTCTGTGCCACGCTCTAAATAGCACTGCAGGGACTTAAAAATGGAAGAAAATGTGGAGAACTGCAAAAATAAAAAACATTAGGCGAGATGGAAAGGGTGTGGGGGAGGAGATAAATGTAAGGGAAGCAAAAGTAAGTGAGAGTGGGAGTTCTTTTGCCTATCAAGTAAGCAAGTTTAAGAAACATTTCCACCTCGGCTGCAAGATCACTATGACTATCACCCATGTGACTTATGAAGTAGGTCATTTGCTTAAACATTTTAAAAGCCTTGAATGATGGTGGACTTGATCGTTTTGATTTCTCAAATTAGGACAAATCAGAGTTGAGTTTTGGAATGGTAGTCAGTGTTTATGTTTATGTTTATTTATTTAGCAGACGCCTTTATCCAAAGCGACTTACAATTTATAACCTGTAGGGCATGTTGTTGTCAGTGGGGGAAACCGGAGTACCCGGAGGAAACCCACGCATACATGGGGAGAACACGCAACTCCACGCAGAAAGGCCGCAGCCGAGTTTCGAACCTGCAACCTTCATGCTGCGAGGCAACAGTGCTAACAACTTTGCCACCATGCAGCCCTGAAGATCCTGATCAGTGTGCACTGGACAAGGTTCTTGGTACTAAATCTGGCATCTATTGGCTCTTGCGTGGAAAGTTCATAACAAGTTCCTGATGGCCGATTCACACTTTGGTCTTCTCAGCCTGGGCTGGGTGGGGCAGCCCGCCCGCACGGCCAGGTTGTGTTTACACAGTTGTCTCGGCAACACAGATGTAGTCGAGCACATGGCAGGTCTGCTAAAGGGTCGTGGAGAAGTCCGTGGTGTCCTAAGTGCCAGAAGTGAACAAAAATGGGTGTGAGCAGTGTTGCCTGTGGAGACTCTGACATGAAGCACACAGCTTCCTACTCTTCTCACTGAGCAGAAAACATCAACGATGCAAGAAAGAAAGGAGAGGGAATAAGACAGCTATGAAGTTCTGTTGCTGTTAGCCAATGAGACGAGATATATTTGCATATAATGAATATTAATTAGTAAGTTTCCAAATCCTGCTGTTTTCCTCCCCCCCGCCTCAACAACTCCGAAGCCCTTTTCAGACAGACATTCTGGAACATTTGTGGACAATTCAATCCAGTTTTTAACCGGAACTGTGTTTTCAGACACACCACTTTTGTACCAGAACTTGTCCTTTCGGCTGCGTTCACACAGCTGGGAAAAGTTCCAGATGTCTGACGGCGGCGGTGGG
>SSNQ01000167.1:877444-879723 GCA_006942095.1 Nothobranchius kuhntae | reverse complement strand
GTTTATTTCTCACCAAATAGAATATTTACTAAGAAATCACAATGTAACCACAGAAACACTACTTGGTACATATGTTGTATGTGTAGATGTGTGTGTGTGTGTGTGTGTGTGTGTGTGTGTGTGTGTGTGTGTGTGTGTGTGTGTGTGTGTGTGTGTGTGTGTGTGTGTGTGTGTGTGTGGTGTGTGTGTGTGTGTGTGTGTGTGTGTGTGTGTGTGTGTGTGTGTGTGTGTGTGTGTGTGCGTGTGTGTGTGTGTGCGTGCGTGCGTGTGTGTGTGTGTGTGTGTGTGTGTGTGTGTGTGTGTGTGTGTGTGTGTGTGTGTGCTCTGTCTTTTCGATCCCCAGTGAGTCGTGGTGGATGGCTGCTCATACCGAGCCAGGATCCTCTGGAGGTTTCTTCCTGTTAAAAGGGAGTTTTCCTCTCCACTGTCGCTACATGCTTTCTTAGTATGAGGATTGCTGGGAAGTGCCTTGAGACGGCTCTTGTCATGATTTGGCACTATATAAATAAACTGAATTGAACTGAATTTAATTGAATTACTAACACGTCTCAATAAGATTTTACCTAATTCCTTTAGGTATTTCTTAACATTGAATATAAGGTACTAATTACAAACATGTATGGGGTATGAATTACCTCAGCAAAGTGTAATACCTCAATTGTATTGGGTAGATTGTACAGGTAGCTTTTCACACTGTTCCAATGAGTCCATTCTGTGGTCATTGATATTAATAACTAGATCAGACCTGAAGTAAAGGACCTGAGATCTGCTGACTGTGGAGGTCGTTGAAGTCCAGTCAACTCATGCTCATGTTCTAGAAACAAGAGATGATCTGAGCTTTGTGACACGGTGCACCATCCTGCTGGAAGCCAGCAGAAGATGGGTCCATGTGGTCATAGAGGGATGGACAGGGTCAGCAATAATACTCAGGTGGGTTCAAACCAGGCTCAGGTGGTACTGAGGGCTCCACAGTGGGGCAAGAACACCCCCACCCCCACCATTACACCACCAGCAACAGCCTGAAGCATTGATACAAGGTAGGATGGATCCATGCTTTCATGTTGGTAACATCAAAGTATGATCCGGCCATCTGAAGACACTGGTGTGGTCTTCTGCTGTTGGAGTCCACCTGGAGTAGCCGGTGTGGATCTGATGTTCTGTTGGAACCAGGCGTTTAGTTTAGTTTAGTTTAGTTTAGTTTAGTTTAGTTTAGTTTAGTTTAGTTTAGTTTAGTTTAGTTTAGTTTAGTGGACAGTGCACATTAATGAACACTCAGTTTGTGTAAAGGCACCACATTTAGCCACAGGCTACTCTCCATCTGTAGTCCTCGTACATTTTAGACAACAAGAATAAAAAGAACAAAGATGGACATAAAACACATAAACTATGTCCTTGGGCCAGACACTTCACCCTCCCTGCCTGCTGGTGGTGATCGGATGGACCGGTAACCAGTGCTCGGCAGCCTCGCCTTTGCCAGTGTGCCCCAGGGCAGCTGTGGCTACGTTGTAACTCATCACCATCAGTGTGTGAATGTGTGTGTGAATGTATGATTGATTCACTACAGTGTGCAGTGCTTTGGAGTCCTCTGACCCTGAAGTGTGCTATACAAGGGGCTCATTTATCATAACCATTTTTTAATATTTTAAAAATCAGTGAAGGTGGAAGACTCAAATTTAAATTGAAACACTATTAATACTATTCCAGGTGGAACACCTTTTCACAGCGATGGTATTTGGTCCCAAGGTTCTTGAGTGGAACCTCACAGTCCGCTTTACTGGCAATTCCAACTCTATTCTGTCTTTCCCTTTAATAAACTCCTGCTGCTGGTGTCGTGTCAGGTAACACCAGTCTGATTCTCCTCTGACCTCTGAACTATGACACACGCTGCTCAGTTGGCTTCACCTTTGTCAGACAATTCTCTGTAAACCCTAGAAATGGTTGTGGGTTTAAATCCCAGAAGGTTTCTGAAACCCTCAGACCACTGTTACCACTGCAACAAGTACATACAGTACAAGGTTGATATGTGTTTCTAAAATATGCCAGAGGCCTGAGGTCTTGGTTTTGTGGAGGACAATTTAAACAGGCTTGGATAGTTACTCCAGAAAGTGCCAAATGTTTGACATGAAGGCTAAGCTTCAACTGTTACTTCCTAACGGGCTGACAAAAGGACCAAATTAACCTGCAAACCACTTTATCATGAATTCAATTCCGATAAGAGTTTGGGAACAACGCAGGCTGAATGGCCGCTGTGAGTGAACCTCACAAGGCTTCTATGGGGG
>SSNQ01000167.1:852444-859944 GCA_006942095.1 Nothobranchius kuhntae | reverse complement strand
CTCGGACAGAGACTCCGGTGCTAACGGACAGGTCCACTGCACTCTGTACGGACACGACCACTTCCGGCTGCAGCAGGCGTATGAGGACAGCTTCATGATTGTCAGCACCAGCCCGCTGGACCGGGAGAAGATCCCCGAATACAACCTGACCGTGGTGGCGGAGGATCTGGGCTCCCCTCCGTTCAGAACCATCACCCAGTACACCATCAGGCTGACGGACGAGAACGACAACGCACCGGTGTTCAGTAAGTCCGTGTATGAGGTGGCTGTGGTGGAGAATAACGCGCCAGGTGCGTACATCACCACGGTTGTGGCGCGAGACTTGGACCTGGGGTCAAACGGGAAGGTCACCTATAAACTGGCGGACACGTACTTGATGGGCTCCCCCATCTCCACCTTCGTGTCCCTGGATCCAGCCAGCGGCTCCCTTTACGCGCTCCGGAGCTTTAACTATGAGGTGATGAAGCAGCTGGAGCTGCGGATCACGGCCAGTGACGGAGGCTCCCCGCCGCTGTCGGGTAGCGCCAGCGTCTACGTCAGGATAGTGGACCAGAACGATAACGCGCCGGTCATCACGCACCCGCCTCTCAACAACGGATCAGCTGATGTCCTTCTGCCCCGGGACTCACCCACCGGATACATTGTGACACGGGTGGAGGCGCGAGACGCGGATGAGGGCACAAACTCGGAGTTGTCTTTCGGCTTGGCCACCGGGGAGCCCTGCGTGTTCTCCGTGAACAAAGCCACCGGGGAGATCTACCTGAACCAGGTGCTGAGCCACGACGTGGACGACACTCTGAGTGTGACCGTGACGGTCAGCGACAGCGGGAGGCCCGCGCTCACCTCCACCGCCGCGCTCCACTTCCTCATCATCGCGGGCTCCCCGCCCAGCGACCGGACCGTGTACCAGCCGGGTGGCGGGGACGAGGCGCGCGCGCAGTGGGACCTGTCCGTGGTGATTATCGTCGTGCTCGCGGGGAGCTGCACGCTCCTGCTGCTCGCCATCATCCTCATCGCCACCACCTGCAACCGCCGCAAGCGGGACAAGAGCGGAGAGGACAGTGACTCCTACGGGGAGAAGGGCACGCTGGAGCGCAGCAGGACGCACGCGGGGGACAACCCGCTCCTGCCTCTCCACGGGGCGGGGGGAGGAGAGGGCTTTGAGGGACACTCATACACCAGCCAGCCAGGTGGATTCACCCCAGCTCACCCCGGGGGGAGCGACATGTGCTCGGCCTCAGAGGACGGTAGCGAGGTGCCCTGTGTGTTCGAGTCCGACAGCAACAGCAAGCTCAGGGGCAACACGCATGAGGTGAGCTGGGACAGGCGTGTGTGTGTGTGTGTGTGTGTGTGTGTGTGTGTGTGTGTGTGTGTGTGTGTGTGTGTGTGTGTGTGTGTGTGTGTGTGTGTGTGCTCACTAACCTGTGTATCTCTCTTTGCAGGGCTACTCCACTCTCCCTGGTTATGGAAATGGGAAGGAGGCTGTGAGGCCCATCACCATCTGGAAGGGGAACTCTTACACGACCATCTCTGCCAGGGACCCGGCCTTCAGTGGCAAAGACAGTGGCAAGGGGGACAGCGACTTCAATGACAGTGACAGTGATGTCAGTGGAGACACTGGCCTGAAGAAAGATGGAGCTGTGGTTCCTCCCATGGGGGCCCAAAATGGTAAGAGACAGTAAAAAGTCTCATTAGACTGAGATGTTAAAACTGGGACCAGTTTACCCATTCTTTCTTTGTCTCTTCCAGCTCTCTGGGCCTGCACCAGTGAGTGTAAAGTCCTGGGTCACTCAGACCGATGCTGGAGCCCCTCAGCAACCAGAGCCAATGCAGCCCCCTCCCCGGCGCCGACCGTGTCCTCCTTCAGCAGCCTGCCCAAAACAGCCTCGCTGCCCCGTGACCCCCATCGCAGGGACAACTACTACCAGGCCCACATTCCCAAAACGGTCGGGCTGCAGAGCGTGTATGAGAAGGTGCTGCACAGAGAGTACGACTATGTCCTGGTCACCACGCCCAGACCAGTGAGGGTGCAGGAGATCAGCGAGGTCACCATCCCTGTCTACACCCCCACACCTACACACACTCCCAACAATGAGGTCTAGAAGAAACCACCGCACAAACTCTCTCTGAATAATCAAACATTTAATTTATGATTCATCAAAACTGAGAGATGCTATTTGTTGTGAGAAATACGCATTTATCCTGATTTATTGGTGTTTTTTATTTGTTTGTTTGTTTGTTTTTTGCATCTGAGTGCGACATTTAAACTCTGAATCACTTTGAGACGTCTGATGGACATGAAGTGTATCATATGCAAGATTTGTACATATGCAGAGTATATATTTTTATATAAAAGGCTAAATAAGCAAAAAAGTGTAAATATGAATGCAGATCTTTACGCATGCTTACTATTTAAAAATGGCTCCAAAAACTATTCAGTCTGAGGGCTGTGAGCCAAAGTGTATCAAGCTGATAACAATGTATGAATCCTTTCAATGCAATAATAATAATAATAATTCATTGTACAGATTTCTGCTTTTTATCATCACAATGTTCTGAAGGAAATAAACTTTGAAGTATTCTTGTGAATCTGAGCGTTTGTTCCATGTGATGCTGATGGTGAGTAGGATGTTGGTTCCGCGCAGCAGGATTCGTCAGGCTGATGCAAGCCAACAGGCGTCGCTGTTATTGCAGCTTGACTGAGCCTCTGTCCTTGCAGCCCGCCGAGGAAGGTCAGCTCCGTGTTTTTTCTTCCTCCGCTGATTTTGTTGGTCAGGAGCCAAAACGGACTCAAACTTTTTCTGAGGAAATCGCCGCCCCATCGTCTCAGAATGAACTCAAAGGGAATCTGTTCCTTCTACTTAAACGTCCCTTTTTGAATCTGCTGCATCGATTTGCTCAAATGATCTCATAATATTCAGGTTTTTACAGCTTCAATCATTTTAAAAGAATCAAATGTGTGACCGTGCACAAAAACAGTGCAAAACTTCAAATGCGTAAATAATGTGTTTTGTTGCAAACAGATTATTTTATTATTATTATTTATATTATTGAAGGAATATTTTGGTGATCTTATCTGGACTCCTTTCCGTCCACGTGCCAAATGTGCACCGCTCGCTCCTCCTTATGTAATCCCATCATTATCATTCATGAATTCAGAGCTTTTTTCCTTTAATCACGTCTCCTTCCGCTCTGAACCCAGAATGAGAAAGCGCCTTAAAGCCTCTAACTCTGCTCAAGGCCATTTTGGCGCAATGCCACAGTATGCAGCATTCCATTCTAGTCACCTGTGACCTGAAGCCTTCGACATACTTGATGTCTAGAATGATGGGGGGGGGGGGCGTGCCCCCAACCACCACCACAGCAGGTTGGTGTCTCATGTTGTCATAAAGCTCAACAACATGAATCCTGGAGGATCAGAGGATCAAACTCGTGTAACATCAGCAGCTTTGGGGCTCCTCAAAGAGAAAAATCTTCATTGTTTTCTTTTTTTTTTTGTATATGATTCATTTATAATTTTTTCCACAATTACATCACATCCACATTCCTACACACTAAAATAAAAGAAAAAAACTAAAACCCTTACGCGCCGCAGTAACAAATAAGCAACCAGCGTGTGGCTATGCTGGCGATAGCTCTACAAGGTTAAGTGTCCATGTCAAGCGTCACAGAGGTCACATGGTCTTTGAACGGCCTCCAGGATGAACCTTATGTTCTCTAGTTTCATAAGGGCATCTTTAATCCAGCGGGAGTGGGTCGGTGGTTGGGGGTCTTTCCAACTCATCAGGATAACTCTCCTTGCCAATAACGTAAGGAAGGCAACCAGATCAGCAACGTGAGATGGCAAGGAGTGACCAGCAGGTAACACCCCAAATAGAGCCGTCAATGGGGATCGTGTGAAAGTGAATGAAAAATAGAGTCCCAGAATTTCGACAGGGCAGTGCAAGTCAAAAACATGTGGGTGAGATCAGCTGGACTCTGATTGCATTTTACACAGTTAGAGTCTCTACCTGGAAATATTTGAGCCAACCTGCTGCTGGACCAGTGAATCGTACTACCTTACACTGAAGTATGCAGTGCCTTGCACAAATTGGGAAGGGGTGAATATGCCTTAGGGCTGATTCCCATTGGCTGTTATTAATCTCCATGTTAAGTTCCTCAGACCAAGCAACACTAAGGTAATCAGATCGCGCCACAAGCTTCATTGTTTTCTGACAGGCTGTGTAAAACTTCTCCTGTTGGTGATCATCCGCTGCCTGCACGCTACTCTTGAAAGTTGCAAAAGCTTAGAAGTTAAACATTTTGGCACAACAACAAAAGTGCACTAGTTTGACTAAGAAGTGCGCTTCTCCTCCCCCCATCTTCGTAGGGAGAGAGAGAGGGAGGGGGGAGGGAGACAGGGGGAGTCAGTGCACTGGGGTTTCCTCAGGTATTTGTCTGTTTGGCTCCAGTCATGGCAGAAAGCTCAGAGAAAGTACCGATTGCCTCGGCTGGACCAGAGGACCTGCAGCACTTCATGCCTCCGGTGAGTCTCTAAGGACCTGGACCTGGACCAGCATCAGATTTATGGACTGATTATTGATGAGGGGCGTGAGCTAAAGGGAAAAGACAAAAAATTGTCCAAAAATGTGACTTATTTTAGAAGCAGGACAGTGAACGTTTCCCTACATGAGCTGTCTCTTTATTCTGCGGTGCTGATGCTGTTTGTGTGTCTGATGTCGGCAGGCCTACTCCAGCGTGGCGGCCAAAGCCTCCACCAGCAGCCGCCTCCTGAAGGTCGGGGTCGCGGTGCTCGTAGCTGGAGCTCTCCTGCTGCTGCTGGGAGCCGCCGGGGCTTTCTACTTCTGGAACAACAATGAAAAACATGTAAGAGTGGCATTTTACTTGTTCTTTCTTCCTCAATCATCCTCTCTCAGCACGTGTGAGAAGCGCTTACGAGGCAAAAATCCAACTTCAATAAGAGGACTGTGAGGAAAGTAGCCCTCAGGGAGGAGAGGGGGAGAAATGTGAAGGTGGGTTTGATGAGACTTTCTGGTTTAGCTGATATTTAAAAGCTACAAACGTGTTCGTTTTTATAAGCTGCTACTTGGAGTTCATGTCTCCTTTGCAAGAACCAGGCTGACTTCAGTTAAGATGTCCAGATTATACAGGAAGAGCGTGAGTAACAGTTCAACACAACTCAGGATTATCAGCGAGTAAAAAACATCCAACAATCTTACTTTACACCATTTTATACATATATATATATATATATATATATATAAAACAGCATTAAAACATGATCTAAGTGGCTGTTTGGTAGATTTTATAAGTCATCTGAATTCAGGGGCTTTGCATGACAGTGTAAATAAAACTCTTCTTTCCTCAGAGGCTCTGCTGGATGAATGGAGGCATTGTGCTGTGTGTGGTGTGCTGTGGCAGACTGGGGTGGGGGCCCTCTCTGGTCCAGCCGATGCTCCGGGGGCAAGAGGTGCAAATGATGAGAGTAAACTGCAGCTTTCTGAGAAGGTTTTTCAGCTGTAAGAGATAGAGGGGCTCTGCAGAAGGATAACAACACCACAGGGTGCAGTAACGACGGCCCCCAGCCAGACACGTTGGAATAAATGACTGTCTGAAACAATAATAAAGAATAACAAAGTGGTGTGTGTCAGAAAGGAAAAATGGGTTAGGTTAACTCTACGAACCCCGGATTCAGGAGTGGATCTGGGATTTGGGGTCATCAGGGGGCCTCAATGTTCACAGAGGAGCCTAGTTTAGTCCAGCATCCTTATACAAGGTTTCGTTCTGGTGAATTCCATCGACATGTAAGAAGGATGGATACATAGCCAAATGGAGGGTTCGCACCACCGCCATTTTGTCCGTGTCACAGGTCTCGTAGCGCCCAGATAATCCTAAAATGGGAAAAGCGGTGGAGCTGGTGGGGCTGTTACGGCTGGAACAGTGCTACCAATGGAGCCACTAGCTAACTTAACTAACCTGAGAAGCTAAGAATGAGCTCCAGGGTAGCCCGCCCACGCGGCCACCTGGCTTCTGTGCAAGGCTGTAGTCATGCTGGTCGCCTGTGAGGCTTTAATATGGACTGTTCAAATACAAGCAGAGCCTCAGAACACTGAGATCGGACCTGGGCGTCCTGGTCGCTTACGTGAGGTCATGCTCCGCCTTGGTCGGAGATTAGCGTGAAATTAGCTACACGCTAACTCAAGCTAATGAAGGTTTCTTGGGCAATATTAGCGAGAGAAACGCGGCAAAGCAACTCCAAAATCAACACACAGAGCAGCAGTGTTTCTGTCCTCTCCCTCAGAAAGCTCCACAGTTGAGCAGCACAACTAAGACCTAGCATGGAAGCCAGGCGGACGCGCGGACCCCTCGAAAGTTGGGAGCTTGTGGTTGCCTGCGCGTAGCAGCCGTGTCCGGCTGATAGATAGGAGGTGGCTGGGTGCCCGCCTCGCTGGGCTTCCTCCAGAAGGATGAAGCAGTAGATTTGCGGATCTCTGATCACACAACTGCTGCCGTGCTGTCAAAGGCAGAGGCACATTACCGAAACTTGTCAAACCTCTACAGCAGCGACCTCGCGAATCTTTGACCGCAGTGCAGCAGTGAAGCCCTATGTCCTCTGCTAGCTAGCAGTTTACGAATTTTGGTACCCAGTCAGCCAGACCCACGAACACGTTATAGTTCAACCCATCTTTGAGCAAGTAGCATTTTCCTGTTTTAGCATATGCCAGCGAAATAAAGTACAGAACTATAATTTTACTTACTAATAAAAGAGAAGCAGAAAATTGGAGGACCTGTTACTGCAGTCAATACCACAGCTTGCCGTCTTTGTCCAAATAAATAAATGGTTAACATCCAAACACGAACACAGAGAGGACACAACTAAAGCTCAGAGTTGAAATGGCTGGACATCTTTTAACGTGAGGCCCAGGCTGAGGCCTTTCCCCAGAGCTAGCTCCCCAGCTCTGACGTGGGTTTGATGCTCCTTCATTATTCAGAGTTTTAAGCATTTAATTACACTTAAACAGAAGGGTTACACAAAAATTCACCCTCCGCAGAGTTGTCATGAATATAAACTAGATCTATTCAAACTAAAATTGTTTTTTTTTTTTACCAGGCTGTAAACATGTTAAATTCTGCTGTAAATTAGCATTTTTAACATGGGGGTCAGGCTGCGCAGTGGCGCAGTGGTTAAAGCTGTTGCTTTGTAGCAAGAAGGTCCTGGGTTCGCTTCCCAGCCTGCGCCTGGGATCTTTCTGCAAGGAGTTTGCATGTTCTCCCTGTGCATGCGTGGGTTCTCTCTGGGTACTCCGGCTTCCTCCCACAGTCCAAAAACATGACTGTTAGGTTGATTTTGTCTGTCTAAATTGTCCTTTGGTGTGTGTGTGTGTGTGCATGATTGTTTGTCCTGTGTGTCTCTGTGTTGCCCTGCGATGGACTGGCTCTCTGTCCAGGGTGTACCCCGCCTGATTGCCCATTGACCGCTGGAGATAGGCACCAGCCCCC
>SSNQ01000167.1:831481-843031 GCA_006942095.1 Nothobranchius kuhntae | reverse complement strand
GCCTGGAGGGCTAAGGAGCCACGACAGGGCACCGTTAATGAGACTCGATCCTAGAGCGTAGGCTATTTAAAGAGGTTTTACGTCCATTTTAAAGCATGTTACCGTGGAAACAGCATCCAGAACAAACTCAGTTTGGAGAAACAGAGTTTACACCCAACATGACTGATGAGCTAACAGCTAACCCAAGAGTAAAGCAGCTGAAAACTCTTGACTCTTCTTTCTCACTAACATCTTTTATGAATGTGTCTCTGCTAAATCTGTCTTTATCAGGCTTACATTTTTATTTTTATGCTATTTTTAACCCCAGTTCTTCTGTTTTTCTCCCATTTTTTATCACGATCTTTTTAAAGAGTTCATTTGTTTTTTATTCTGATTGTTCTTGTAAAGAGTCTCCAGATTTTTATCTGAATAGATGCTAAATAAAAGAAAATGTTTATTTTTCTTCTTCAACACCTTTCCGTTAGTTAAAGAAGTTATTCAGAATTAGATCGAGTTTTCTGGGTCACCAGCAGCCATGAAAGAATAAAGCATCTCTGGTGTTTTTAGGGGTCAAATCATACTCCAATGCATCAATAAGTGTGATGCAAAACTGACAATGATGCAAAGGTTTCTAATAAACATTTTGCAACTACAGTTTTCTCCTGGCACCACTCAGTTTTGAGGTAAATAAAGGCTCGTATTAAAGTACCTTGTCCAAAAGCGGTTTGATGTCATCTCAAAACTACTCCAATAGTTTTGTTATTTGTGCTCATTTTTAAAATAAACCTTTCCAGCACTGTCCGTTCTGCATTACACGTTCATTTTCACTCCAGCCCAGAAGCTCTTGAGCCTCTTTGATGTTGCTCCTTGCATCTTTGACCAAGAATAACACACATCTGAGTAATGTTTGTGATTAAGTAGACAATAAAATTAGGGTTCCGCAGTTTTCCATTACCTACTCAAACTTCCACAGCAGGTGGTTGGGCTGTCTGTAAAATCATTTCAGTACCAGAATTAGGTAAACATGAGTCACGGAGGAGAACATGCTAACTCCACGCAGAAAGGCTATGGTGAGGACAGAACCTGGGACTAGGGATGAGCGAGTTCACCACTATCTGTATCTGTTCAACCATCTAAATTATCTGTACTCGGAGTGGGCGTGGCCTAACCCGGAAGTGGGTGTGGTTGACATCAATACGTTATTTTAAGTCTGATCAGAAGTTGCTATGTGTATTGTTTATTTGAAAACTATTTACAGAGCAGCCTCAGAGTTGAGATTAAATGTTTTTGATCACAATAGTAAAGGAACTATTACAGAACAAGTGTTTCAATAAAATCAGAACATTAATATTTAAGAGCATGCATTAAGAGAGCAAGAGAAGAAAAGATCATTTCTATAGCGCCTCTCAAGATAAAAATCATGAGGCGAAAGGAGGTTGGAGTCAGCAAAACGAAGGTGTTGGATAGGAGAACGACGATGGAGAATTTACATCAGATAGAGCAAGGCTATTGAGGCATTTGTAGGTGATGAGGAGCAATTTGTAATGGATCCGGTATGGAACAGGGAGCCAGTGGAGTTGTTTGCGTACCGGAGTTATGCAGTCCGTGGGGCGGGTGTGGGTGAGGCTGAGTTTTGGATGTATTGCAGTTTTTGTAGGGCAGAGTTAATTATAATAGAAATTATTCATAATATTTAGACAGAAACGTAGTTGAAAATCCCATTAAAGAGCTACTGACGAGCTTGTTTTCTTGAATTTGCCTGAAAACCTATTTTTTCTACTCCTGTAGGAGGATGAGGTGATGCCCGCCAAGTTTGAGGACGATCTGATCTGGGTGGCGGCTAGCGACCCCTTACCTGACTCCACCTTCCTAGGCAACAAGATCAAGAACCTGTGTGGTGACCTGCCTATCTTCTGGCTCCGCCCAACCTACTCCAGCAGTAAGCACACTGTCGTCCAACTCTGGAGAAAACAACCTGTTCACACGCAAACAAAGATGATGGGTCATCTACTGAGACAAAAAAGCTTCATATGAAAATCAGAAATCCTGTTTTGAACAATGCTTGACACGCTGTGAGTTCAGAAGTTTACAAAACACAATTTGATTCTACTTCATGTGAGGACCGTGCCACATTGGTGCTACTCCGCTCCTAAATTTGGTTTGCTGTCAGTTACTGAGACTGTGATGTGTGCAGGCGGTCAGAGGAAGAGGAGAGCTGCCCCCCGCCAGAGCCGCCAGGCAGCTGGGGGGGAGGAGGACTACGAGGACGTGGAGGCAGAGTTCAACCCTCAGAACCCCTATCAGGTGAGTCACGCCAACAAGACATCTCCGCTCCGTCACCGCTGTTAGCATCCGGCCACGGCGTTCCCAGCTGTCTGTTCGGATCTGAGGAGCTACCTGAGAAGGCTTTTCCCCTGGAGAGCTTCTCACAGCTGCAGGAGCGGCAGCAGATGCTGGGGTCAACGGTGGAGGGGCCCCATGTTGTCACAGCAAATCTGAGTGTGTGTGTTGTCTAAAGCTTTATGAATAATTCCACCACACGCACCCCTCCCTCTCCTCATTCTGTCCTCTTTGCACTCTTAAGCCTCCCCAGAGCACACCTCGTCACCCTGCATTTACACCCCTCTTCCCCATTGCTTGTTGAGAATCTTTGAAGTGAGCGAGTGCACAAACCAACTGCTGTTTCCTCCTGCCTCCAGTCCCGAGGACTGGAAGGCGAGCAGGGCACCATGGACATTGACCCCATGCTGGACCACCAGGGCGTGTGCTGCAACGAGTGTCGCCGCAGCTACACCCACTGCCAAAGGATCTGCGAGCCGCTGGGGGGGTACCACCCATGGCCGTATCACTACAGAGGCTGCAGGGTGGCCTGCAGAGTCATCATGCCTTGCAAATGGTGGGTAGCACGCATCATGGGCCTGGTGTGAATACCTCATAACTCACCTGAGAGGTGGTGAAGCCCGGTAGGGGTGGGGGGTGGTCAAGGAAAGAGAGAGAGAAGGGAATGAAAGAAAAAGTTTAAAAGAGGAGAGGGCTGCTGACTTATTCACATCTAAAACAGGAAGCTGAGTCCTCAGCTGCATCAGTCACACACACACACACACACACACACACCTGCAGTTCTTAAGACACCAGACCAGTGATTTAGATTTAAAGTAACTGAATGCCCAGAAAAGCAGGTGGATTTGTACTCAGTGCTGATTTATTGTTTGTTCATAAATAAATATATGAAGAATTCTGATGCTTGTATCTGATATTTCCACCTGCATTAAAGATGCCTCCACAAAGTGCAATAAAACCACAGAATAAAACTTTTTAAAATAAACTTCCGTGTCAGTCTGCCTCTTCTAGCGTGGATCACAGGACGCTTCCTGTTTGGTCCTCTTCACACTTCCTGGGAAGCGTCACATCTGGTGGCTGCTGCAGGAGGCAGAGCAGGGAGAAGTTTCCAGACTTCTTCAGTGTGAGCTGCAGCTCTAGAACTCTTTAATGAGACTAAAGACTCTGCAGCAGTCACGCTCCAAGATCTTACCCACGATGCAAAGTGCTTAGCTGCTTTTGATGTGGCAGAGCCGCCTCGAGCGGGGGTAGGGGGTAAGGATGGGGGCGGTGTGTTTGTGTGTGTCAGGGATGCTGACGGGGAGGGGGTGGGGGGGTGGGGTGGACGTGTCACGGAGCTAAGAGCTCCATCCAGAGACCCAAATGAGTGTTTGATCATCAGCAGAGATGAAACGGTGTGTGATGAATTTAACACTTAACTCAGTGTGAGAGGCTTGATGATGTGGTTAGGGAGGCTGATCCATATTAATGCTCTCTTGCCTCTGCAGGACACCCCCTCACACTTACAGCTGCCTCGTGTACAGTGTGTGTGTGTGTGTGTCAGGAGAACAGGGTGGCTCCACATCAGCTGTAGATCATCACTACTCCCCTCTACAGCTGGCCAAACATCTCCAGGGCCTTCCTCTCGATACCGATCACCAAGCAATAAGTAAACCATTTCCTGCAGCTGTCGGCCGCATCAGCCTCCTGCTCCCCTATCAGTAAAGGCACATTTTATGGCTCCCGGGTCATAATCACAGCTCCCCGTTTTAATGCAGCCCCACTTTTGTGTCTGAGCCATCTTGTTTGGAGACTTCCAAAACCGTCCCCAGACACAACAAACCACAACACACAGGGCGCTGTTTTAGAACCAAATCTTTTATTTACAGTGGAGTTAAAGTCACAAGTGAAAATGACAGGTAGCCAGAGCAGAAGGTTTCAAAGTCCCGCTGTTTACAGAAAAATTGTTGCGTTCCTTCTTCTGAGCAACTTTACATTTTTACAACGGGCTGATTATGAAAAATGATGAAAGGCTTCACATGTTGCTGTTTGAAGGACAAAAACGAACAAAGATTATTCATCTGCAGGTTGAATGGAGGCTTTTCAGGTCTGTTGGTCATGTTACCTCCCTTTTGGATGCATTGGCCTTTAAACCAGATCAATTAGTTCAAGAGATGATCTAAAACTGACCCATCTGGTGATGACTTCTAGAGGAGAGTAGGCCAGGTGTGCGCTGATAGAATGGCTTCTGAATGCCATCACAACAAGGAGGAGAAGAGGACCGCCAGGCCGACTGCAGCTCCCAGGGAACTCAGAGGGGTCATTGCATGATTTTCAAAAGGGGAGGAAGAAACAAACAGGAGGAGGAAGAGAGGTGCTCAGTACTTCTTGAACTCTGCATCATCTGGAGGACTGACCTCCACCGTTCTCCGGCCCACATCGCCCCAGTTGGTGCTGAGAACCGTACCACCAGACTCCATCTGTAAGGGGAGGGAAAATACATGAAGGAATTACCACAGAGCGCGCACACACACACGCACGCACACACACACACACACACACACTGCTCACAGCCTAGAGACCTGTTTGCAATGATGATGTCTCCTCCTATTAAAGGTTGGGTGTGTTTCTGTTAAAAAGACCATCTAACCGTTACAGGGCTGCTTCCTGATGAGAGTTCATACCCTATTAGAAAGACAAGCATTTGCTAGTCTGTGATCTTAAGACAGCTCCAAACTCCAGTTTTATTTCAACATGTGCAACGGTATTTTTTGGAATTTAGCTGTTATTCTAGCAGAAACTTGAAAGCTTGTTTGTAAATGGTAACGCAATACAGTTGGTGAAGAGGGTTGTCCCTGGCAGGGGCGGATTTAGGACTGAAGAAGATCTGGGGCTTAACACACACACACACGCGCGCGCGCACACACACACACACACACACACACACACACACACACACACACACACACACACACACACACACGCACGCACGCACACACACTCTGCTCAAAGCCTAGAGACCAGTTTGCAATGATGTTGTCTCCTATTAAAGGTTGGGTGTGTTTCTGTTAAAAAGACCATCTAGCCGTTACGGGGCTGCTTCCTGATGAGAGTTCATACCCTATTAGAAAGACAAGCATTTGCTAGTCTGTGATCTTAACACGGCTCCAAACTCCAGTTTTATTTCAACATGTGCAACGGTATTTTTTTTGAATTTAGCTGTTATTCTAGCAGAAACATGAAAGCTTGTTTGTAAATGGTAACGCAATACAGTTGGTGAAGAGGGTTGTCCCTGGCAGGGGCGGATTTAGGACTGAAGAAGATCCCGGGCTTAACACACGCGCACACACTGGTCAACAACATCATAAATGTCTTGTACCACATAATTTTTAATCTGAAGCTACATATTAAGCATTTTCAGGGCAGAGTATTGTTCCTGTTAGTATTTAGTGTGAGATGATAGTAAATATTCCCTTTCTTTCTCCAACAACTTTACCTGATAAGCTAACTTTAGGCAAACCAGCAGCACAACAAATATTTTCTAATAAGACTCACAAACCTGAGTCAACACCAGTCTCATCAAAGCTGGGGTTCTGTCGTCGTACTTTTTGATGACGAATTTTGACCGACATTTTCATTGACGAATAAGAGACGACAACAAAAAATGACAGAAACAAAAATCCATTCATAAAATGGAAAAAAACCAAAAACATTAAGCAAATTGAACAGGCGGGACTAGGTGAGAAAAAAACCAATCAAGAGTCCGGGGCTGGCCGCTGTTTGAACAAGCTACCGCTAACCAGACATCATATACTGATGTTTATGCCTATAAAAATTGTGTTTAAAGGGAAAAAATGTCCATGGCTGTGAGAAAAGCAGTAGATGTGACATATGACACACCAGGGATTTCCCTGGTTATAAAAGTCTTACGGTGTTGTTAGCAGCTAGCAGATGACTGCTGGAGCTCACGGATCAGAGCGCTGCACATCTCATTGTCTAATCGTTTATATTTTCATGGCTGTTACAGCAAATATAATCAGAGTTCTAGCAGTGCTTTTGTGAGGAGAAACATTCAGGTGTCCTATCTTGATCAATCGGTCTAAAAAAACATCTTGGATGGTATGATGTCATTTCCTGTTATGTTTACAAATATGACAGCACATTATAAAGATGTTTTTTTATTTAATCAATATTGAGCGGCACAATTTTAAACAGTCAGTTCATTTTGGTATTTTCCAATAATTATTGTTATACAAACAATTATAAATATAGTTTTATTGATACAAATTGTGAAATGTGAATTTTACATATTTCTTTACAGTTTCAAGTAGGTATAGTTAAAATTTCCTTTACATCAGAAGAAAGATACATATATTTTGTTCCAACTAAAAGAAAAAGACAAAAACTAACAAATCGGACAACTAAATTGTGACTAAAATTAAAAAGACTTTGTCAAAAGACCAAAACTAAAACAAAATTCAAATTTCTTGTCAAAATTAACACGGATTGGCTTAATGAACGGAACTGTACTGGAATGCTTTACTTTGTGAGGTGCCTTGAGACGACTCTCTGTGCGGTATAAATATAATGACTGAATGATAAAAAGCCTGTATTTATATAGCACCTTCTACAGTCCAAGAACCGCCAAGGCGCTGCCAGCAGGTAAGGAGGTCGAAGTGTCTTGACCAAGGACACAACGACTGTGACAGACTGAGTGGGGCTCAAACCTGCAACCCTCTGGTTATGGGGCGGACACTGCTGCAATGTAAATGAAAAGATTTATAATGGATGACTAACTCAGGGTCCTCAGGTTTAAGTGGCTTCTCTTCTCCAACACACCTGTTAATCATGGTAAGGGACTCATACCAGGTGTGTTGAAGAATCTTCTAAAACAGGCGTGGGGAACCCTGGTCCTCGAGGGCCGGTATCCTGCACGTCTTTGCTCCAACACTTCTGATTCAGTGGTTGATTCACCTGTTCAGCAGCTCATCAGGTTCTGCAGAAGCCTGTTAATCACCTGCTGATTGATATCAGGTGTGTTGAAGCCGGGTTCAAACTAAAATATGCTGGATAATGGCCCTCGATGGACCAGGGTTCCCCACCCCGATCTAAAACGAGCAGGATGGCGGACCTCAAGAACCAAAATGTTTTTAAAAAGACATCGCAGGAATTCCTATGAAGTGAGGGATACTGGAGCAGCTTTAGGAGGGCAGTCCTCAGATTAGCTGTAAACTAATTCTTTGAACAGAGGCCGTCCCGATAAGACAGTAATTATTTCTAACTTTCAGACAGAAACACGTCCAACTGGCCCAAATATCCTCCTAAGTTAAAGACATTAAATTAGGATACACCTAAAGCATGGAGACAGATCATAGGATCGTCGTTTTCTGCAGGACGTCTGCAAATGTCCCTCAAAATAAAAACCAATAAAGATATGCTGTCCAATAATTAATAATCAGTTTAATAAAAACATACCATCTAATTGAACCGGAGTACTTTTCTCTTGAACATTATCCTTTTGACACAGAGAAGCAAACCTTGTGTTCATCACCTCTGTAACGGGGATTCAGGCGACAAATCTGTGTGACAAATGAATGACTCTGGGTCTCTGTCAGTGTGTGTGTATGTATGTGTGTGTGTGTGTCAAGCCCCCACAATGCGGGTGAAAAATTGAGGCCAACCCGGAAGTACCAAAAATGGCAGTTCCACCCTTATCCACTGGGGGCTGGTGTCAGAAGCGAGCAAATCCTCATTGACTCCCATGTTAAAAATACCTATTCCACAGCAGAAATAAACATGTTTACAGCCTGGTACCAAAACATGTGTTTGGTTTAAATGATCTAGTTTACACTCATGACAACTCTGAGGGGGTGAATTTTTTTCTCACTCTTCTGTTTAAGTGTATTAAAAGCCTAAAATTCTGTATATTTAATGAGCATCAGACCCACGTGACCACAGAGCTAGCTCCGTGGAAAGGCCTCAGTAGAGCCTCGGTCTGGCCTGGAAACTGCTCCGGGATTTTGAGTCTCTGTGTTTGTGTATTCTTGTTTTGATATTTTTAGTGCAACTGTTGGACAAAATGACTTGCTGTGGCATTAATTGCACTAATAGAGCGTCCAAGGAGTCTCCACTTCATTTTTTTCGGTAAGTAAAATTATATTTATGTATTTTAGGTCACTGCCGAGCTGAGCTTAAATTTTAACATGCACTGTTTAACCATGAAATTTAAATGTAATAGGGTAAAACCCAGTGCATTTAACATAATGCTGCACTTTAGAAAATGGGTTGAAATATAACATGTTGGTGGAGCTGGGTTCCGACTATCGGCTTGTGGAGCTCTCGGGAGACCGATGTTTTCCACCCGTTCTTGCCTCCCCGCAGCTCGACGCATCTCTGTCTGATCGCGGCTTCTGTCTGCTGCGCGGGCTGATGGCTTGTGGAGCTCTCGGAGACCTCTGTGGAGCTCTCGGAGACCTCTGTGTTCCACCCGGTTTTACCCAGCGGTCAGCCCGGCGTATCGCTGACTCAGAAGCTCTGGTGTTGTGCACAGTTAACTCCGGTTGTAGCTAGGTTGCTACCTCCGTTAGCTTAGCTCCCACCTCCGCATTAGCTTTGGGTTAGCTTCAGGTTAGCTTGACCGGGTGCCGTCAGTTGATCCCAGCCTTACAGCCCCACCCTCAGCTCCACCTCTCTTCCCTTTTGTGGAATTGTCTGGGCTTGACGGAACCTGTGACACAGTCAAAATGGCGGTGGTGGGAACCTCCCATTTTGGCACCAAAATGTGCTATTGGATCCTATGGAAACCCATTGTCCAATATTTATATGTCGATGGTGTGTGTGTGTGTGTGCGTGGGTGTTTCTGAGCCAAGACAACTTGACCATCCAGCAGTGAGACACATCCAAATGAGACCAAAATTAGCCCGGCTTGCTGTCTCAACACACGTTTCCTGATGGACGATCTGCAGCTCGTATCAACATTAGTTACATCGCTACAGGGTGAAAAGGCCAAAGCTGCCTAGTTTAAAGGTCAACTCTCTACCAAATATGCTGAAACAGACATAATGAGATTTTTCTATCTTTTGGAAAGACAAAACAGTGTTAATACTCTGAGAAAGCATCTGGAATGTGAAACCAAACTTGTTTTAGCAGAAAGCGAATAAGAGAAACGCTTCAGCGTTGGTGAACAGAGTGTGCTTTAGAATGAAGAAACTCCACGAAGTCCGTATTTGTGCTGACACACACGCCATTTCAGTAACCCAACCTTTATATTTATACATGCCTGGAAGCTTTTCATCAGTCTGACTGCCACTAATCTGCAGACATTAAAGAAAAGAAAGTTTTCCCCTCAACTTCACTGAGAATACCCAAACAGCCTGTTTGTGGTTGTGTGATTGTGATGATGTGCCAATGCCAGATGGAGAGGAGGAAACGGAAAACGAAACAGATGCGATGGAAGAACGTTAACACTTTGTTAGTTTAGACGTCGTTACAGGAGGAAGATGAACAGAAAAGAACAAAATAACGTCTGTTTTGGTGCTGTTGGTCACCTACTGATGTCTGTTTAACACTGGAAACTGTTCTGGGTACCACCATGATTAACCAGGATCAACTACATGGTGACATTTAGGGACAAATACCTTTCTGACGAGGATTTTGTTATTTAAAGACCAAGTTCACTGAGAAACCTTTTTTTTTTTACTTGTTACTTTTGAAAACCGACCAGTCACTCTGAGTTTCACATATAGGCTAAAGATGAAAATGGTCTTCTAACCCCGTTCCTCGCATTAGCTGGTGATAGAAAGTAGACGAGGTAATGCTCGGATTAGAAAAAAAAGTTTAATCTACGTTACACGGAAAATTAGCATTCATGGACGACATCCAGGAATCAGCAGAGAACCTCTTAGCTAACAGAAGCTACCGTTAGCAACTCCACTACACAGCAGAACTCCTCCCGGCTTATGTTATATGTGGAGATAAAACATCAACGTTGCAAAGCAAACAGAGTCAGTGGTGTAGTGGTGTTGCTGTTAGCCAATCAGACGAGATGTCTGAATATCAGGAAGTAACTCTCCAAATCCTGCTGTGTTCTCCTCACCAGGGTTTTTTCTCCTCAGAGATCGACTCACAGGGCATTCATTTATACTAGAGACCGCTGGAAATGTGTCAAAAAACCAGCAAAGTTGGTCTTTAAAGAGAGGGTTGCCACCCTTGTTAGAGCTGGAAATGTAAAAGTAACAGACATGAGACCGTTAATCATTTTCATGCATTTTAGTATTTTTTAGTAGGATGTTTGAATTTCTGCTCATCATGACATCGTTAGTTCAAAAGTCAAGGGAACCCGTTTCTAAACAAGGAGGATTGTTCCATAGATAGGTGTGTTGGGTTTACTGGTGTAAAAGGTCAACCCCTAACCCTAACCAGAAGCAGTGGGAAAAGCATGCCATATCCGATGGTATATTTGGATTTAGTGGTGCTCTTTGAATCTCTGTAGCTGAAGAGCTGAAGCCAAAGTTAAGTCGCGTCAGACACAAATGACTGTTTAATCTGCTGTTATTGTAGCGAGCAGATTGTTCTGAGAGCAGGAGCCTAAAAGTCGCGTGTCCTTTATAAAATAATACTCACAAAGGATTTGTTCATGGCTCGTTTGACCTCGTCTGAGCCGTCCGTGTAGATCTGCTGAAAGAGCTTGTTGAGAGCAGCGTCTCCCTCCAGCTTCTCATTCTTCTCCTCCTCACTTATGTCCAACACCATCTTGTCCCATTTGTGGGTGTAGTGGGAGGAGGTGGGGTACTGATCTGATGGAGAGATGACTCGTTTAGGACCAGAGTTAAGAGGCTGAAAGGCCTCGGCAGAATCCTTCAACACATGAAACTAAACCAGGCTTTGAAATGAAAATGAAACAAATAAACTTAATAGTTCCTGTACTAAGAATCAAAAACATGACAGGCTGGTATGAATTAATTCCCCCCCTCTAAAACTGATCCTTCCGACTCACGTGTCGAACAATGACGTTGTGATTTGATTCCTACATCCTCTGAAAGAGTCTCTATAATCCCAACGAGAGATGAAGCATCAGAGAGGCGAACGTAATCCAGGAAACAGATTTACAGAAACACCAGAAGCACCGGGGACCGATTCAGGACATGAGTGGACACACGGCAGCGCCACAGAAGCACACGCTTAAGGTCGCGTTTAAATCTTACAGACCAGACAGACTTCGGGGGGGGGGGGGGGGGGGGGGGCAGCTGGGCT
>SSNQ01000167.1:811326-823923 GCA_006942095.1 Nothobranchius kuhntae | reverse complement strand
AAACAAACGTGTCTGCCGAACTTTTACTCCACTCCTGCAGCGTAAACTTGTTAAATACGTCAACACGGTGGATTTAATAGAAGCTTTAAAGAACAAACTCTGGACGGTGTGAGGTGAGTTTGTCTCACTGCAGAAGTAAAAACACACACACGCGGAGCATCAGCAGTCAGACACAACCGCTCACCAACACTCGTGTGTGTGTGTGTGTGTGTGTGTGCGTGAGCGTCAGAAGGCTGAACAATAACCTGTAGAATAATTAAAGTCCTCATGCTAGAGAAGCTTCTCTGTGGTGGACCACACCAGCTTCTGCCACATTAAATAATAATAATAACGATAATGATAATAATAATAATAATAATAAATCACATACAAAGTTGTGAACATTTTAATTTCCTTTCTGAACTATTTCTGTTGAGAGTTTTAATGTTTAAAATCTGTTAGATCGTTACTGACAGCAGCTACGTTTAAGTTTCACTTCCTGTTCTGAATGAATGCTGCTGCAGCATGGAGGTGTAGTTCTCAGTCATCCTGGACATGATCATCCTGAGAGTTTTAGCTGAAAACAGCTGGATGTTTCTGGATATGTTGGAGACATTTAGCCTCTCATCCCAGAGGCTTCTTCCAGACTTTGGTTGTGGTCAGAAACAAACACACTGGTTGTGCTGCAAGTCTTTTTCTTTTTTTCTCCAAAACATGTTTTTGTCTAAATGAAGGTGACGTTGTTGTTCATTGAATTAAAATTCATGTTGAAGTTGAGATTATTTCATCAAGTAGGACCTGTGGTTAGCTGGCTCATGTAAAACATGTCATGTCTTGAAAGAGTCGGAATCGGGAATGGATAGGAACCACAATCGAAACGAGGAATTGGAATTGGAATCGTTCAAAACCAAACGATGCCCAACCCTAGTTTATTTCATACAATTTTCATCTGACAGGTCAGCTTATCTTTTTCAATGCAGTTTAATTTTCTCACAGCCCTCAAAGCAGACTGGCCACGTGGGGCTCTGAGAGACATCTTCTACCTGAACCTGAACCAACAGAAGGTTCAACAAGCTAACGAACAAGTTAGTTTTAAATACCAGTTTAATACAAATCCACCAACAAACATCAGAGCCTGTATGCATTTAAGAGTCAGGGACAGCGTTTGCTTTTTATCAACTTAATATTGATTATTTGCCAGTAAATTATGGCACTCTGCTGTGAGTAAACATTATATGAGCCCCAACAAAGTTTCATTTGATAAATAAAGGGGTAAAATACAGTTTATATATATATAAATAAACATAAACTGTATTTTACCCCTTTATCAAATGAAACTTTGCTGGGGCTCAAAATGGACCAGGAGGTCTTATAAATGGTCAAATACAACCCCATTATAAAGCCCTACAATGGAAAGACTGGTTTACCTTGCCCAATCAGCTGGTCATGAATATTAAATGAGCTGTGTGCTGATTGGCTGGATTAGACCGATGGCTCTATGAAACAGTGCTGTACGACACAGCAAAATTTGGTATTGATCCTGTAGGAGCCAGATGTGTCATTTGTTTTTGTGCACTTGAGAGGAGGCTTGGCCTAATATTATTGGTTAATTGCTTGTGGAAGCACCAGCCTACTTAAGCCAAAATTCATCATCAATACGAACATTTGTCTGAAAACTCAAATTTCAATGATTTTTTCATTATTTTACAAGTTTTCCTTTAACTAATCTTGTTTATTATAAAAACACAGGAAACATTTTAAGGCAAATAAAAATACCTTCATTAGGTAACTCAAAAAGAAAAAACAATAAGTTGTTTACTATTTTTTTGTTTTCTGTAGTTTTTGACGACGTTTTAATGGCGGACTGCTCAGTTGACATCTGTGGCGTTCCAATCACAGTGCTCAAATGGTTTGTTGGGCCAATCACAGCACTGTTTTAGCTAGGTAATCTAAAAACCAAGATGGCTGCCAGTCTGTAGTAGTCCAATCATAGTGCTCTATAGTTTTTATGGGTCAATCGCAAGTAGGCAGGATGTTCTTGGGGAAAAAAACAAACAAACAAACATGACGAGTCGGCGATCGCTCATTTGATAAAGTCTGAACTATTATGACTTTGGCTTTTCTTTGAGTCAAGAGCAGATGGAGGTACTAAATTTTATTTAGAAAAACAATATGTTTGCATCTTGTTTGGTGGAGTTTGGTGGACTCCCTTGTTGACCAACATCTGTAGCGTTGAGTATGTCACGTTGTTTTTCACTATAGGATGGCTAGCCAAGCTAGCATAGAAACTAAAACTTAAGAATTTATCTCATCACACAGCTATCAATGACTAGTCAATATCAATGTTAGAGTTATGCTATCAATATTTTAGATCAATCCACTCAGCCCTACTATGAATGCTTAAAGCTAGAATCTGTGTAATGTGGTGTGCACTATCTGTCACGTTGTTTTTCACTATAGGATGGCTAGCCAAGCTAGCATAGAAACTAAAACTTAAGAATTTATCTCATCACACAGCTATCAATGACTAGTCAATATCAATGTTAGAGTTATGCTATCAATATTTTAGATCAATCCACTCAGCCCTACTATGAATGCTTAAAGCTAGAATCTGTGTAATGTGGTGTGCACTATCCAGATTACTCTATAGACAAGCTAACTAAATATCTGGCATCCATTCAAAGTCTGAATATTCCCAGTACATCCTGGAATGTTACATTTGTGCTCCAGCATTCTTCTTTGGTGTTCACTTCTTGTCCAAACTGGACGTTAGCAGTAGCTGAGGTTAGCTTTAGCAATAGCTCAGACTAGCGTTGTTCTTTGGTTAGCATCACAACCACAAACATTTATGCTAATGTAAGGTGGTGTGTCTAAAATTATGTGTTAAACCAGCTTTTCTCAGAATGAATCGTTTCCCTGCAGCCATTTATAAAGCAATTCAGGGACAACATGCTATATTAGACACCCCAAGCTGCCTTTACTCAACCACATCAAGGCAAATGTGGTTATAAATTCTCAAACTGCTTTAAGAGAGTCATTAACTTTAACCATTGCTTTTTTAAAATTTAAAATAAAAAATAGGACTTAAACAATGTTTGTAGCACACAACAACGTTTTCTTTTCTAAACTAAATCACAGAAACTCCCCCGAAAAAGAACAGAGAATAAAGAATCAAAGAAAATAAAGCCTTAACACCTTCAGGTTGCCAGCTACGACTGCAGGTCCTATTTACTGTCGGGAATATATTTGCAGCTCGCTGTGTGACAGAAGTCAAACAGAGGATGAATGTGTGCCAAAGCGTGTGTGCTGATGGGCCATACAACATTAATCTGCTGCCACATCTGTGATTCCTGGATTTCAAAGGACATGGCAGCACAGGCGCCGCACAAGAGAGAGTGTGTGTGTGTAACGGGCAAAGCCATAGCCTGTAACGGGATGTGACAGCAGTGCCAGAATCGAGGCCACCACCCACAGGACCCCAGAGGCTGGACTTTACAAAACACACACACACACACACACACACACACACACACACACACACACACACACACACACACACACACACACACACACCTTACAAAGGGGTGCTAAGGTCGCGTGTCCCTGTCACTTGTGACCCCCCTTCTTCCTACTACCCCTCATACAGTATCGTGCCCCTCTTTTTCCAGCTGCTGGCAGATTTCACATGAACTCACTAAAGAGACACAAACAGAACATATAAACATTCTTAGACGTTGACAGGCATGCAAATTAAAGCAGGGAGGCGCCACTTCAGCTCTGTGCCGAAGAGGGATGACTTTAGAGCTGAGTGGAGATGGGGGTACGGATTCAAAACTGGGATGAGAGTGTGCACATGCTTCTCTGCTTGTGTGTGTGTGCGCACGTGCGCGCGAGCGAGCGTGTGTAGCAGTCGTCTGTTCTGATCAAACACACTGGTGTGTAATTGGCTCCCCGTTGTGGTGGTGACCCCTGTGGTTGAAATGTTTGTTGTGATGGAGGACAGGACGAGGTCGCTCTGACGATAACATGCTACTGACACACACACACACGTGCAGCAAACACTTAGTTGAAATGTGCTGAAAGATTCCAGCCTCTGCTTCCATATTCAGCTGAGCGTGTGCATGCGTGCATTCAGCAGCCCAGCTTAGCTTCCCCCTGCTAAGTTGTCTTTAAAGACAGTGAGGAGATGAAGCGTAAACAGCGAGGCGGAGGGTGCAGGGCAGCCTGTTACCGACTCAGACATTGGTTGAGAATCAACAGCTCTAAGGGGCAAAGCGTTTCCTTCCTCAGCACTCATTAGGGATGCATGCCAATCAGGAGAAGCTTGCTTTGCTGATGCTGTTGTTCATTTGAATGTTTCTATCCCCCAGAGGCTTCCAAAGCGCTCCAAAACATTTAAATGAGACACGCATGAAAAAAGCTCCCAGTTAGTCAGGGTCTCTCTGTGAGCAGCACACACACCTTCAGATTTCACCTGTGTAGGTTGTATAGAAGGGCATTTCCTTCAAAACTTTTAGTAGTGCAATCATGCTTAGGTGTGTGTGAGTGTGTGTGAGTGTGTGTGAGTGTGTGTGTGTGTCCATGTGTGCCCGGGGAGCCAACTGGACCGGGGAACAGCAGGACTTCAAGAGGTGATGAAATGAGGAGGAGGGCTTTACACTCTCTTGTTACCAAAGATGAAGGTGTTTATTTATCAGGGCAAAACACCAACAATGACTAGGCGTGTGTGTTCAGAACAGGAGTGTCAAAGGGCTGAAAAAACTACCCAGGACGACAAAGTAAACGAGGGAGTTTAACACTATTCTTGGCTGCAGTCTCTCAAAGACCGAATCCTTGTTTAAGCTGCAACCCACGTGCACCTCTGGTATGCAGTGTCTGCTGTTGCCATGGAAAAGTGAGAAAATGAGTGAAAGGAAGTGTGTTTTCCTTTTTTTTAAAAGAGGGGGGCAGTTTCTGTGCAGGTCAGCTTCTTCTCAGCAAACTGTAGCCTCAGTGGAAAAAGCACATACAATAACGGACGCCGGGTTACACAACACTACTAATCTGATGTTTCAACCACTGCTTGCTACTCTGACACCACACAATATGTTCTTCCAGCAGTTATGGCCACACGCTGACCCTTTAGTCCTCCAGTGAGCTGACTCTAAAAGAAAACTAAAATAACTGCTTTCAGTGGCAGAGATCGCAGAAGAAAAAAATAAACGGATGTATCTTTTTTATAAAACTTTTTTAATCACACCACCAGATCCTACAGATACGTTACATTAGTCTAATTACAAAAGGTAGTGCAAAACTTCCTGCACTACAGGCTCTCATCAGATGGCTGTTAGCCAATCCATCCAATCCAATCAATTACCAGTGGCCTAGTGGTTGAGTGTCTGATCTGGGACTGGGAGATCGGGGTTCAAATCCCGGTCGGGTCATACCAAAGATTTAAAAAAAATGGGACCCAGTGCCTCCCTGCTTGACTGGGTTTTAAGGGGTTGGACTGGGGGCTTAAACCACCAAATAGCTCACATCTCCACTCCATGGGGATGGGTCAAATGAAGAGATGAATTTCACCAGTGTGTGATTCAAATTCAAATTCAATTCAAAGATACTTTATTAATCCTAGAGGGAAATTAGAGTTTCAGTACACACAATTCAGAGATCAGACATACATAGGCAAGACACATGACAAGAATTGGTGACTGTGGTCATTCGCAACCCTGAGTCGCGCTACCTTAATAGAGATAAGACGGTAACATGAGGATTGGTTCAGGTGGAGGGAAAAAGAGGCACTTCAGAGCTACTCTCCAGCAGGAGAGCAGCTTTGCTCTGCAAAAAATAAAAAAATAAAAATAAAAATAAAACACCTCAGGCAGAGATATGCAACAGACTTCAGACAACACAACATAAGTGTCCACTAAGAGGGGAGGTAGGTTGGCACTATCCCAGCTTCAGCTCCTGCAGCCACGATGAAGCAGCCCATGTCACCTCAGTGTGGATGGATTGGGGGGGGGGGGGGGGGGGGGGGGGAGAACAGGTGCAAATCAAACTGAGTTTACAATAAAGCTTCCCACACCGGGCTGTACTGGTTTAGATAAAGATTTCCAAGATGTTTTTTCCCAAATGATAAATATGTAATGGTAGCCCATCAGCAGTGACCACAAAATCGTGAAATATGTGGCAGTTGATCTTCAAGACAGACATGAATAAAGGTCTTGCGAGTAAAGGTTCTTGTTGATGAGATGACAGAGCAAGTAGAAAAAGTTGTCTTTTCATTGTATTTTTCATCTGACTCGTTAAAAATAGCAAAACAGACCGCTACTCCATCAGCTCTCCAAAGCTTTGTCAAACGAGTCAACATAGAAACACCAAAAACAGTCAAAGAAACTTCATATTGAATATTTTTGTTTATCTAAACATTTTCTCACCCCAATCTCTGTTTGTGTGAAGATGGGCAAAAAATTTTATAATCTGAAATAATATTCACTCATTCTGAATCATGCATGCTCTACCTTCCATTCAGAATACATGAAGACTGAGTCACCCCCAAATTCCACTACCTCCGCTCCGCTCCGGCACGAACTCCGGAGCAAAATCGGTCCCGTTGTAGTCAATCAGAGCAATTCCACTACTGCGGCCGTGCTGCAGCAGTGCGGCGCGGTGCGCCGCCCTCTGTTCCGGCAAAAACAGAATCGATCCTATTTTTGCCGGACGCCGGAGCACCTCCGCAGTCAATGGACAGGAATCACAACCACCCAACAGGAAAGGGAGCAAGCACAGCTTCCGTTATTTCACAATAAATCGATAAACAAAAAGCATTTATTGTTTCATATGCACAGGTTTAACAACTTTTAACAACTATCAAAGGCGGCTGAACTTTAAATGCACAAAAATAAGCCATAAATACAGTTTCCACTATCAAAGTAGTCACATTTTGTTGATCCAAACACTGCTGATCTCTCAACACAAATGATGGGTAGATTAAACAGTTCATGCCGATGCTTCTCCCACACAACGGGTGTTTGGATCTAACTTCCGCGTTTATTGCTCTGACTGTATCGCAAGATCTCGAAAATCCCGCGCATGCTTGTTTGCGCACCTCAGGTCTCCGCACCGGAGCGGAGCTGTTGTAGAGCGGGTACCAGTAAAAATTAAGTTCGGAAGCGAGCGGCTGCGGAGGGCGGAGCGGAGTAGAGGTAGTGGAATTTGGGGGTTAGCATCTTCATCAGATGAGCTAGTAGACATAAGGATGATGAACATGAGAGATTTAAGACAGAATACAAGCATCTCAGTAAAATCTGTTGAGATTTTAATTTGGTGGCAGGAGAATGAAAGGCTAAAGTACAAAAACCTTAAAATTTAAGGTTTTTCTAATAATATGCCGTAAAGATTACTTCATGAAAAATAGCTGCTCAAAAAGTGTTTCTCAAAAGTTTAATAAATGTTTTCAGAGAGTAAAACCACAAGAATAGATCAGTAACCACCTTAGCAATATAGACTTAACCAGAAGATTGTTTACATTCTGTCCACAGCGGCTTTCTTTGACCCACTCAGGTCTGCTGATGTTTCTTTTCACCCAGTTATTGGAAAGAGATTTCATGTTCACAGGTCAGTGGTGATGAGGAGAATCGTTTACTCATCTTTACACACACACAGTGCAGTAAACAACAATTTTCTTAAAAAAGGAAATAGTTAACAGCAGAAATGTTTTATTGACACCTAGTGAGTTTACATGTGCATCAGAAACCCAAAGTATTACCCTAAAAAGACTCAAATCGTTTTGTTTTAAATGCATGTAAACACATTCCAGATAATGCAGTAGCAATCCAAATACATTCTACATGTAAACGTGTCAGCTGAACCGGGTGGATGCTTGCGTTCCAAAATTGACAAGACCGCAGAAACAATATTCTGATAATATCGTTGCCACAAAGTAACATGCATAACACTATCAAACAGTAGAGTATGTACCAGATAAGCTGTGCTGCAGCGTTATTGTCTGTTCCTTCAGCCATTGTGCATAGGAAGCCTAAGTCTTCTCCCATTCCGCTCGGCTCATGGGTCCCCGGAAGAACAAAAAAGGGGTAAACCATCAATCCTGCTCAATGGTCAACTTTCCTCGCGGGGTCACCCATAAAGACAGTGGGAGGGGTAATGAAGTTGAGAATTACTCGCTGGTCGTCAACAAGAAACACATTTTTTAAATTTTGGTTCAGGAGCTGTAAGTGAGCCACTTAACTACAGAACAACTTCAGATAAGCCGACTGGAGCTAAAAGCTTCAGAAAATGAAACATTGTTGACTTCATAGTCGACTAAAACTCATTAAGGATATGATTTACAGACACTCTGATTTCTTATCTACAAGCATCTGACTGCTAGATTCTTCTGCTTGATTCAGTCTTACAAAATAAATAATTGCTATATTTGTTCAAATCTTTCCGTCTTTCAGACATAATTACAACCCCCATCAGTCAGCAAATCTCTTTATTAGGAATAGCTCAGCCATTGGTCTTTAGTTTCATTTTGTTGACATGTTGGAACAAGATTTTCTTTTCACTTACTTGGTTTAAAAAGTGCCCTTTAGTGTGTGTAAATGTTCCACCTCCAAAAAGCAGGAAAAATTAAACAGAAAAAGGCCAGAACAGGTTGTGAGAAGCAGAACAAGGTGTTTCGTAGCTCGGTTCAATAGGAAATTAATGACATTAATACTGGAAAGCCGCATAGTGCTTTATCAGCTCTGCTTCATTTTCCCTTATGCCAATTATTTAAATGCAGACAACTCAAATTACCTTTTGTATTGTATTTAATCGTCTTAATGTGACCTTCTCTTCTCCTCCGCTTCAGTAGGCGGCTTGTGTACCTCTGCCACATCGTTTTCAATTTCTTATAAAGGTCACCTGCCTTTATACAGTCTGTAACACAGTAATTATACAAGGACTATTTTTTTCCCGAACTACAAATGATGAACAGATTCAAGATGTTGTGATAAGATGAGAGCTATTGTTTTTTTACTTTTTAATGCTTTAAAATGTTAGGGTTAGGTAAGAAGACAGATAAGATAAGATACAATATGTGATTCTGGCCAGCTGGCAGAGTTGAAAGAGAGCTGTGTTCACAGACAACAGGTCCGTCACTTATAGGGGTGGGAATCGAAAACCGGTTCTTGTTGGGAACCGGGTCCCATTGTTTCAATTCCAAGGAATTGTTTATCACTTTTGCAAACAATTCCCCTTATCAATTCCAGTCAGCAGGAATGACGTCACCACACACGTTGCAGAGCTTATGGAAGCAGAAAACATGGTGTCTAAGTATCACAAACACTGGAAAGTTTGGTGTTCTTTACCAGAAAGAATGACAAATGGGTAACTTGCAATGATTGCAAAGTAGATATTTCACCCGCTTGTCCACGCAGGGTCACGGGGGGGCTGGTGCCTATTTCCAGCGGTCAACAGGCAATCAGGCGGGGTACACCCTGGACAGAGAGCCAGTCCATCGCAGGGCAACACAGAGACACACAGGACAAACAATCACACACACACACACCCCTAGGGACAATTTAGACAGACCAATCAACCTAACAGTCATGTTTTTGGACTGTGGGAGGAAGCCGGAGTACCCGGAGAGAACCCACGCATGCACAGGGAGAACATGCAAACTACATGCAGAAATATCCCAGGCCGGGAAGCGAACCCAGGACCTTCTTGCTGCAAGGCAACAGCTCTAACCACTGTGCCACTGCGCAGCCGTAAGAAACACTATGAATATGCAAAAGACTTTGGGCAAAAAATATGTGATAAAGTTAATGACATGTTTTGAGAGGAGAAGCGATGATGGCCAACAGCCAAAATGTAAAAGTGCCTGATGTTCCTACCTCAGTAATGTGTTGATTGTATTGATTGAAAGGGTGTGGACTAGAGGCCATGTACACAGGTCAGCAGAGAAAGATGACAGTCCACATAGACTGGCTCAGGAAAGGCCAAAATATCCAGAGTTCATAATTTATGACACTTCAGGCACTGGATTGTGTCAGCAACAACCTAACTCTTGTGCCTAACCCTAACTCTAACCAAAACCAGTCTATTCCTAACCTTAACCTTAATTTGTTAGTTAATGACTTGATTTGTGATAATCAGATCTCTTTGCTCTCTCTCACAGAATCCTGGCTGCAGCAAGAGGACTATGTTAGCTTAAACGAGTTGACTCCTTCAAATTATTTAAATCATCATATTGCTCGAAGTACAGGGCGAGGAGGAGGAGTAGCAACCATTTTTCATTCGGACTTATTAATCAGTCCCTTACCAATTAATAGCTACAGTTCGTTTGAACGTCTTATTCTTAGTTTTCCTAACCCAGATTGCAAAACTGTAAAGCTTGGTTTATGCTTGACGCATTCACTTTCCCCTTGGTGATGCGGCTCACGGATGAAATGCGTTTCACAACTCGCAGCGTTTATGGTTCAAGCGGCTTGTCTCTGCAGTGAGCCAATATTCTCCCAAACTGTAAGGGCAGCATGGAGCTCTACAGCATGCATCCAACACTACACCATGGTAGTAAATTACTGTTGTTTACAATATGGCATTCCAGCATTTTTAACAGCGTCCTTGTGATAGAGTGGGAACTCTGGAAGTTATTTGCTGATCTGACAGTATCTTCAAGATAAGGGCTCCGGTCAGAGAGCAGGGCACGGAGAGACAGTTTTACGTATTTAATGACAGTTGAAGTATGGACATCTGTACATTTCTGTGGTTTCGTGTGGTCTGGAAAATAAATACAAAGAATAATGTAAAAGGACTGTACAAATGGTGAAATTAATATGCAAACGTTAAAGACTATGCAAAAACAAATATATTCCCAAATGATGCACACTCAAGGGTTACACAGAGTAAATATTGTGACTTCCAGCCTCAGAGGCACTGACAAATTATATGGTCTCCAGGGACCTCTGGTGGTCAAACCAAGGTACTGCTGTTGCAAGTACCACACTACTAAACCATGCTGCCAATTAGCCTGGCATTATACCACACCTCAACTGAACTGACATCATGGATGGATACACATGGAGTAAATGGAATAATAAACAAATAAACCAGTATTTAGCACACATAACACAAATTAAGAGAAGTGAAATGAGGACTACAAGCGAGAATAGCAACTGATGCCAATTAAACTGTAGAAACTCCCTCTAAATAATCCAAACAATATGTCCAGACAGACATAAAGGATACTGAATGAACTTATAGGTTATTTATGTATCCATAGAGGTGCTACGGTTGACCAAACTTACATGTCAGTCATAAACGCACACGAGGCTGTCTGCCATCACCAACAGCTTGGACAAAATGGTAGAAAAGGCTTTACAGAAAGTGACGATCTAGAGGAAGTGATGTCACGAACTGGACCACCAAAATAAGAGTGGGGTAACTTTACAAATGGATCTTGTAGAACTGCCATAACTATAACCCTTTCTGACAGTCCTCGTCTTTTCCGACAGTGCAAGCTATTTCTCTCCAAGAATTATTAACAACATGTTGATCACGGTGATCACTGAGAGCTGAATCATACAAATGTCTGTATTTACGAACCTCTGCCATACTAGTTCTTGCTGGTCCGCCATGTTTTTCTGCGTCCGACCGCCCGCGTGGTTAGAAAATTTCCTAGGTGCGCGGTGCGGAAATTTTGGGCAGTGCGGAGGCGCGGTGGAGGGGCGTGGTTGTTAAAATGACGCAATTTCGCCGCACGGACCTCATGGACGCGTCAAGCATAAACCAACCTTAAAATCACTCTTGTTTGTAGTTTGATATCATCCATCAGGCCCTTACTCTGAGTTTTTGGATCAGATCTCTGATTTTTTATCTGATTTGGTGCTAAATACTGATAAGGTCATTGTAGTGGGGGATTTTAATATTCATGTGGACATTGAAAATGATAGCCTCAATGTAGCCTTTAGTAATATCTTAGACTCAATTGGTTTTACTCAAAGAATACATAGCTCCACCCACTCCTGCCATCATACATTAAACCTTGTGCTGACTTATGGCATAGAGTGTGAGGAAATAACGATCTTTCCACATAATCCAGTCCTCTCGGACCACTTTCTGATAACCTTTGAGTTTTTTATAACTGAGTTCTCGAGACATGAAAGTAAATTTCACTATAGTCGGTCTCTATCTGACAACGCAGTTGCGTCTTTTAAATCAACTGTTCCATCTTTACTGTCCTCAGCATCTCAAGAGGCATGTAGCAGAGGGCAATATTTTCAGTTCTAGCCCCTCACAAATTGATGCCTTAGTTCATCATGTTAATTCCTCTTTACGTGTGGCATTAGATGATGTTGCCCCTTTAAAAAAGAAGGTAATTAGGGACAGAAAGTTGGCTCCCTGGTTTAATTCTCATTTACGAGCCTTAAAACAAAACTCTAGGAAATTGGAAAGAACATGGCGCTCTACACACCATGAGGAGGCCTACCTATCCTGGGAAAATAGTCTTGTGCTTTATAAAAATAAGCTTCGACAAACTAGAACTGCTTATTTCTCAGCATTAATTGAGGAGAATAAGCATAATCCTAAATTTCTTTTCAGTACAGTTGCTAAACTTACACAGAATCATAGCTCTGAGCCATCTATTCCCTT
>SSNQ01000167.1:762106-801248 GCA_006942095.1 Nothobranchius kuhntae | reverse complement strand
ACACATATACATATATATGTATATAGTTATTTTAACGTGTTAAAAGTAAATGACGGAATTAATTTGACAACCTCTCCAACCCGGACCAACCATTCCACAACATTTCCCCCTGGACAATATTGCTAAACCATCATTTACTGAGCCCGAAAAAGGATCAAGTTTCTACCCATATTGTGGACTCTCAGCATCGAGGATTCTTTTGAGCGAAGAAGATGAACAGAGGCAGAGCACTCATGCGCTCCACTGGCATCTGCGTCTTGCGCACGGCCACAGAAACATTCTCAAAGCGGCGCCACCAAAATAGATTTAACACACGATCGTTCATAACTGCTTTGATACTTTCTGTCTTTTATTCGTGGTTGACGCACTGCTGCTGCGCTCATTAGCCGTGCTCCACGGCCAGGCAGCATTTTTTCTGGAGAACTATCCCACGTCTCCCTGTGGCAGATGCAGGACCAGAGACAAACAGGACAGGATAAGAGTCAGATAATAAGAAAACAAAACAAAGAGCTTGGAAAGGAAAATGTAGGTAGATTATCCCACCACATGTTTTAATGTTATAAAGCAAGTATTATTTTTTATCTCATAATATATTCCATACAATTCAGATCACCTTCAAAACTCCGTCCCACCCAAGGCCGTATCAAAGCATTTGGGGGCCATGCCAGCGAGGTGTCCCTTATTTATTTTTTGGGGAGTTGTCAAGCCTAGTTCAACTGATGCTGTGGAAAATAACATTTACATTTACAACATACCGGATTTGACTTGAGGTTTTTCTCTGTTAAAGACAGTTTTGAGTAATTTTACACACTTTAAAAAGTTAAGCACTTTCTAAATAAAATGAACCTCTCTTTTATATTTTTGCATGATTATTGCTTGTGTTTTTTCTGGAAAAAAATTAGAAAAAATTGCGAATAATTTTTTTCATAATTTGAGATTAATTAGTTAATTTATTTGAATCGATTCCTGGCGTTAATATGTGTGTGTTAGGGGCTGCATGACTTGGTTAAACACATCTGTTCTAACAACGGTAGTTTCTGCATCTTTACTGTTTCCCTGCATCAGCCCTCTCCCCCCTCCCCCTGCGCAGCGGCCGCAAACTCACTGATGCGCCTGCAGCCTCTCAGAGTTGCTGCTGCTCTAAACATTAAAATAATTATTTAATTTTCTGTTCCTCACTTCTGATCACCTTCAGTGTGTCTGTTTGTTGCAACCACCAGGTACAAAAACTAACTTGTTTTTAACCCAAACCCTAACCCATTTGTTACGGCTGTTGCCGACAAAAACAGAGGAGTGCGCGACGGCCACACCAGTGAGATGAAATCACCGGAGGACAAAACAGGTGATGCGCTCCGCTTCGCAGCAGCAAAACGCATCAGGCACAAATAAAAGACAGAAAACATATAAGGAAATGAGCCGACATGAACGATTGCGTGTTAAATTTGTTTTTGAGGTGGCAACACCTGATTTGATAATGTTACTGTGGCCGTGCTCAGGACGCAGATGTCTGGAGCGCGTCAACAATCAGAGCTTTGCATGCGCAGGCTGGTTAAGGTTAGGATGGGGGTGAGGGGAAGGTTAAATTGCAAGAGGGTAAAGGTCACAACTTGGTTAAATGTCCGTTTTACAGCAGGCGTCAGATACCGACGCTCTGGCACAGCGCATTGCCTCCCAACGCGCAGGGGCTCATCACCTGCTGTCTTTTCCAAGGACTGCATCTTGTCGGTCATTATCACGTGACAGCAACTAGTTGATACAACCCCTAGTGTGTGTGTATGTGTGTGTGTGTGGGCGTGGGCGTGTGTGTGTGTGTGTGTGTGTGTGTGCGCGTGTGTGTGTGCGTGTTGAAACAGGAACATCACAATAGCACACTTTTTCACGGTAACCATTAAACTGAGAAACACTTAAAGCAGTTCCAGGGTCTCAGATGTTTCGCACTAGCTAAAGTCTCCTGGGATCTGAGGTCCATCACCTTTAGCTAGGCTCTTCTGCCAGAACTCCTTAATTCTTGCAGAAAGATTTCTTGTTAATCTGGAAATCCTAAAAGTGACGATGTGTATTTTCCCTGGTGAAAGGGGGCAGTACATATCTAAATCATTGCAAGCAAGCAGTATTTTGTGTTCAAGTAGGACCTTACCAACGGATGGCCATTAGGGTCAAAAATCCATTTGAACGCAACCTCCAATAAAATAAAAAATGACAAGCACATCAGACTCATTTTTATCACTGGCAAGGAGTGAAGAGGTAAATGTGTAAAACAACATTGTTTATAAATGGCGAAAAATTTGTAACCGCTTGTTACAAATCCGTAAATGCATTTTGTCCTCACAGGCTCCCGTAGAAAGAAACATGGTATCTAATATGGCTTCACCCAGAAATCTGCTCTGACTTATTTTAGACCAAGGTTTTTAATGGTTATATGTTACGAAGCTGCCCATGTTTTTCAACACCTAGCATCATTTCATTTATTTTTAACAACATTTCGATAGATTTTTCCAGAGATTGATGGTAGAAACTACACATTGTCTCTTTAAGTACTGCACTTCCAAACCTGACCTCAATTCCAATGTGCTCTCAGAGAACTATTAAAAACATTCCATAAATGAGGTAGTTTCAAACAGCTAGGTGACAATTTTGCCTCTTGCTCATTTTTAAGCCATCTTATCGTGTCAAGGTTCTGACGGCTGTGGTCACCGTGACCTCAGACAGGAAATAACAAGCAGTTATGGTGGTTTATGTGCTTCAAAACATCACAGAGCTATAATATATAATTTTACTCAGACAATTTAACACAAGAAATGTTTTTGGAAAAGTGCAGCTTGTTTGTGCTTCAGGAATCAGCCACCTGACCAACATAAATGTCAAAAAACACTTTAAATCTGATTAAATGTATGGCAGGATGTAAAACGTGAAGAGAACCCCAATGTAAGAGGTACCATTTTCTATTAAACAAAGTCACCAGTACACAGACAACACCTGCAACACCAAAGCATTACCTTGGTGGTGAGGATCTTGAAGGTGCTCTGTTGGGGGACAATGGAGTGCAGAAGATGGAGATGGAGGTTGCAATTCTCCCCTGATGCCAGCTGTATCCTCGCACAAAGCTAGAAATAATTTTAAAAAGCAGATATGACCATGATGTCCTAATTTATAGCACATAAATAACAAAACATACACAAACATACATTAATTTGTTTAAGGTGCATGAAGAATGACATCCTGTGGTCAAATATGGGTCCTGCAGTTCCTGTATCAAAACAAACAAGTCCGCTCTGTTGCCAGCTACTAATCAGCGCCAGAAGATTCTAGATGACGAGTGAAGACGAGTCATACACAGTAGGGTTGGACAATAATTCAATACCGATATATATTGATCAATAGACACGTGGTTCAATAGAAGAAAAAAAAAGTGGATCAATGAAAACTTCAATATAAAGTTTCCTTTTTCCAGTATAGCCTGTTGGATAGCTTCATACTAGAGTCATTACTTACACCCAACCAATCAAAAACAAAGACCCAAGCACGCTCCGTCACCAAGACTTTAACAAGATGTTGCAGCAAGGAGAGGTTGAAGAAGTTAGTTCTTAATAATGATTGATATCAATCAATATGATTTATTTTTTATTGATAAGTAGGGCTGGGGGTAAACGATTATTTTAAAACGATTATTCTGACGATTATTTTATCGAATAGTCGACTATTCTAATGACTATTTAGACAATTAATCTAATCAGAATCAGAATAGGTTTATTGCCATTGTCAGTGAACAAACAATTCACAAACTAGGAACTTGCTTCGGTACTAATGTGCTACATATAACATGAATAATAAGATTAAAAATAGAATAAAATATAATAAAGAAACTAGAATAAAACTTTCAGCTACAAAAATGGCAGGTAATGGTAGCATGGCCGATAACGTGACATTGTGTCGAGTACAGAAGACGAGCATGGTTGTGTGTTTATAATCTATTCACAAGTCTAACGGCAGATGGAAAGAAGCTCTTCTTATGGCGGGAGGTTCTGGTCCGGATGGACCGTAACCTCCTGCCTGAGGGGAACGGCTCAAAAAGTCTGTGACCCGAGTGCGAAGGGTCAGCTGCAATGATTATTTTTCTATTGCACTGTTAATAAAAACCAAAAAATCTCTAATAAATTCCTCAAAAATTTGATAAATTATTACTGGAAGAGAATAAACACTACAGGCCTTCCATTTTTAATAACACTGCTTTTACTGTGTTGCGGTTGGTTATGTTCTGGTGACGTGTAGAACTTGGGGTGCAGGCTGCTGCCTGAGAGGTGGTTGGAGACGTGGAGAGTGTCTCCACGCTGCTTTGTTTTGGTCACTTATGTGCGTGAGGCGAGTGGTGTTACAACCCTTCCTGGGGAGATTGGCTCGTGTGCAAAAAGGAAGGGACAATAACGGGATTTAAAAGTTAAAATGATGATCAGGTTTATTTACAACTACAAAAAATCATATATCTTTCCATCCACAGGTTGGGAATAATAAAACAAATTCTGCTTGTGGGGAATTAAAACAAAAGTACAAATAAGTAGGGATGTCCCACTGGGAAAAGATTACAGGGTTCTGGACCAAAATAAGAATCTCCAAAGGTCCAAACTCTAAACTGGGTGGTTAAACCAAACTCAAGGTGATATTTTAAACTAAAACAAAACCCCACAACACTCCAAATGTAATAAAAGGGAGATCTGCACCACAAAAAGCTCTAAACCAAAACGTAACAGCTTATCCAAACACATGAAGCTGTTAGCGAAAATGCTAACAGTAGCTTTACCAACGTTAAGTTCAAGTTACCAAGTTTAAATAAGCCAAAAATACTCAGCAGCAAACAGACCAGCATGGACTGCAACCACCAAAACAGCTCTCCTAATGTCTGAAAGAAGCTCCTTTATGAAGGGAGAAACGCTCCCGGTGATTTTCTACATCTGCTGTAGAGACGGAGCAGCGCATCTGACCCCGGAAGTTGTTGTCCGTTGCCGGGAGACGAAGGCGGGCAAAACAGGAAAGGAATCTAGTAGCGGACGGACATTGTTCCGGGTCTTCGGTATTTGGCGGAGATGTTAGTGAAGGCGGAGAAGAGGGCGAACTAGAGGAAAAACAGGCAGATTCCTCCTCTGTTTACAAACTCCTGGGGATGCAACAAGTGGGCGTGGTGCGTCGACTACCGGATCTGACGTTGACAAATTTTTAGAATCGCTGCAGCTGAATGAAGACTGAGATCGTCATCTGTGCCCCAGACAAGCTGGTTCCCAAAGTCAGAGACTCTCCTCTTAAATTTTTCTTTCCCTTTCCTTACAATTCTTAATTGAAATTATTATTTGTCATTGTAAACATATATTTAGTAATTTAAAAAGAATTTTATACTTTATACATGGATTTTTTGTTTTTGTGAAGCGCCTCGTGGTTTTTATCTTGAGAGGTGCTATATAAATGATTGTTTTATTTCTTTCCTTTTATGTTCAAATGAAAGAACAGCAGTGTTTGCTATAGAAGACTACTGGCCCAAATATGATTGGCTCTGGAACCAGGAAGTATGGAGAAGGGACAGACTTCTGGGCCATTCCCATCCGTACCAGGTCGGCCCGGGCCGGGTAGCGTAGGTTGTTTACATATCTGGGTGGCCTGGTATTTTTCCGGGCCAACCAAGGCTCATTCTCAGCCCTCTTCTCGAGGGGGTCTGCTTCAGGCCGACCAGGGCCAACACACCCACTGCTGACAGCAAATTCACACCTTCCATTAGAGCAAGCCTCTGATTGGTGGGTAGAATCAGCCCACATGGGCTTAAGGCAAGGATGTGTGGAATCAACCGGGCCAGGCTGGGGCCGACTGGGGCTACCTGGCCCGGGCTGACCCGGTACAGATGGGAATGGCCCATTAGAGCCCTGCACGGGCCTAAAATCTGAGCCCGAGCCCGTGTCCGGCCCGGCCCCATGGGGTGGAGCCCCAGCCCGACCCGGTCCGAAAAGGTTTTCAGGATTCTCTGGCCCGACCAGAGCCCGACTTCTTTTTTTAACCTTTCATAATGTTTTAGCATGATAGAATGCTCAGCATTCTAAGTATCTGTGAGAAGTGTTCTGCAGTAAAAAAAAGAAAAAAAGAAAGAAAAACAGCATCAATGCAGCTTTTTTCTCTAACAGAGCGTATTTTTCGAGCAGCAGATGAAATTTACGAACACTATATTAATTGGATGCATTTGTAAATGTAATCTGCTCTGAAAATGCGCTCTTGTGCAATTAGAAAAAAAAGCAGCATTCTAATTTTTTAACTGCAGAGCGCATTTTCAGAGTGGCAGATTAAATAAACGCCCCTAATTAATATCGCGTTTGTAAATTTAATACGCCGCTCTGAAAAAGCGCTCTGCAGTTAGAAAAAAACAGCAATGAATGCTGTATTTTTTTAACTGCAGAGCGAATTTATTCACAGAAAAATAGAATGCTGCCGTTTTCATGAGAATAAACGAATGGTTTCTGACATATCAAAGTGGACATAAAATGGCATATTAGAATAGGGGCACATGTTTCAATCAGCAGTTTGAGAATTCCTTTATATAGGCGCATTTATAAACCACACAAACCTTAACTGATCTAACAGGTGCCGGTGCGTGAGAAGCAGGCAGGTGCTGCTGTTTTCAAGTGTTTCAGTTTTGTTTTATGAATTTGATTAAAAATAAAGGCGCCCGGCCCGGCCCGTGTCCGAGGTAATTACACAGTCGTTTGCCCGAAGCCCGGCCCGGCCCGACGGCCCGAGGGCTCCAGCGCAGGGCTCTAGACAGACTGTTAACAAAGACTACATCCAGGGTATATGCAGAGATCTCAAAATTAAATTTCAGACTTTTTCAAGACTTTTTAGGACCTTCTAAAAATAAAATTAAGACTTTATGGCAAAGAACTAATCGACGGTTAAACACCCATATATTGTTTTTACATACTGCATTGCTTCGTTTTCAACTTCCTAACGGGTTACGTTCATCTGGGACAGCGAGGCTGTAGCAATAATACGTAAAGCCACATGGTACAAAAATGCAAGCCGTGCGCATTGAAGAACAAAAAATAATTTTACTAGTTTGCATGAAACTCAGAGGCTGTGAAAAAAGTGACACTAAATTTACCCCCCAAACAAGGTGCTTGTGTGTTGCAGATTCTATTCTTTACATTTACATACATTTATTTTATTGAGAATAATAATAAAAAATGTTATGTGATTTATTTTGCAAATTGCTAGCTATTTTCTACCAATCGTACCGTTCAAGAGAGCTAAATATAATTAACTGACAGAACTGATCAGATAATGATTAGAGATCATCTTATAATAATTAACAATTATTATGAAACTAATTCACAGAACACCAAACATATAAACATCTGAAAATATTCCACATTACTGTAATCGTTTTTCAGTAGGATGACCAGATCCCAACTCACCAAAAGTGGGACAGAGACTACTCACGGTGGGACGTGATGCTTCAATGCAACGAGAAAATGTAAAAATGCTTTTGAAATAAACTATTCTGCATTTTATCTCTAACATGACTGTTAAATATAAATAAAAGTATTATATGATTGATGTCATATATTCTATTTGAATTAAACTTGAACAAGCAAACAGCAAAAGCTTTAATGCTGTTTCTCTGTTCCTCTCCAGTTACCACAGCTTAACTAAGGCTGGACCTTCTACTGTGGCTCTGAGGAACTTTAGAAGAAGAAGAACAAGAAGAAAATATCATTTCTATAGCGCCTCTCAAGATAAAAATCACGAGGTGCTTCAGAAAAACAAAAAATATAAAAAAGAATTTAGAAAATGGTTAAAATATATTTAAAATTAGCAAAAAATAGACAATTGTGATTAAAAATATGTTAAGAAAGAGAGAGAGTGAATATGAAAGAGGGAAATCAGTGGATCACGAGGAAGGTGGAATAGGTGGGGAGAGCAGAATAAAGAGAGTTGTGAAGAAGGTCATTCAAATCCAGCTTGAACAAGTGAGTCTTCAGCTGTTTTTTAAAGGAGACCACTGAGTCCACTGATCTCAGGCTCAGGGGGAGAGAGTTCCAGGTCTGGGGGCCACAGCAGCAAATGATCTGTCACCTTTGGTCTTTAGCCTGGTGCTGCACAACCAGTAGGCTTTGATCACTGGACCTCAGGGACCTGCTGGGGGTGTAGGGACTAAGAAGATCACCAATGTAAGATGGTGCTTGTCCATGTAAGGCCCTATAGACCAGAACCAGGATCTTGAAATGAACCCTGAAGTTGACTGGCAGCCAGTGAAGCTGGAGGAGAAGCGGGGTGATGTGGGTGTGTTTGGAGGACTTGGTCAGAAGCCGAGCACATGCATTCTGAACCACCTGTAGATGGTTCAGGGAGGTTCTGCTCAGACACGTGAAAAGAGAGTTACAGTAGTCTAAGCGTGAGGAGATGAAGGTGTAGAGAACTGTCTCAAGTTCAGAGCGGGACAGAATGGGACTCAGCTTTGCAATGTTCCTGAGATGAAAGAAGGAAGAGACAACAAGAGAACTGACATGAGAATCCAGGGTGAGAGCTGGGTCAAAGGTCACGCCAAGATTCCTGACAGAAGGTTTGGTGTGAAAAGCAAGCTGACCAAGAGAGTCTCTGACTTTGGGAACCAGCTTGTCTGGGGCACAGATAAGGATTTCATTCTTATCTTCATTCAGCTGAAGAAAGCTCCCAGCCATCCAGGTTTTGATAGAGTCTAAGCAGGTGTGTAACAGCTGCAGCTTAGACATCTTATGGGGCTTAAAGGAGACGTACAGTTGGATGTCATCTGCAAAAAGATGGTAGGAGATTCCTTTGAAGGAGCTCAGGATGTGCTGAAGAGGAAGCAGATAGAGGAGGAAGAGCAGAGGCCCCAGCACAGAACCTTGTGGGACACCATGGGTAAGGGAGGTGGTGGAGGACCTAAACTTGGAGACGGCCACAGAAAAGGAGCACTCAGAAAGATAAGAGGAGAACCACTCCAGAGCAGTTCCTGATAGGCCTTTCCTGTCTCTCAGCCTCTCCAGTAGCAGGTGATGGTCAACAGTGTCAAAGGCTGCAGTCAGGTCCAGCAGGACCAGAACAGAACAGTCCCCTGCATCACTGTGAGTCAGAAGGTCATTAGAGACCCTAAGAAGAGCTGTTTCAGTAGAATGAGCTCTACGGAAACCTGACTGGAAGCAATCATAGATGTTATGTTCATCAAGAGCAGCTGTGAGCTGTTTAGCAACAACCTTTTCCAAGATCTTGGTGATGAACGGAAGTTTAGAGATGGGTCTGAAGCTGCTATGGAGAGAGGGGTCAAGACCAAGCCCCCACAATGCGGCTCTGAAATGGGTCTCAACCCGGAAGTACCAAAAATTGCAGTTCCACCCTCATCCACTGGGGGCTGATGTCAGAAGCGAGCAATTCCTCATTGACTCCCATGTTAAAAATACCAATTTCACAGCAGAAATAAACATGTCTACAGCCTGGTACCAAAACATGTTTTTGGTTTAAATGATCTAGTTTACACTCATGACAACTCTGAGGGGGGTGAATTTTTTTCTCACTCTTCTGTTTAAGTGTATTAAAAGCCTAAAATTCTGTACAATTAATGAGCATCCGACCCACGAAAGGCCTCAGTAGAGCCTCGGTCTGGCTTGGAAATTGCTCCGGGATTTTGAGTCTCTGTGTTTGTGTATTCCTTTTTGGATATTATTTGTGCAATTGTTGGACAAAATGACTTGCTGTGGCATTAATTGCACTAATAGAGCATCCAAGGAGTCTCCACTTTATTTTTTTCAGTAAGTAAAATTATATTTATGTATTTTAGGTCACTGCCGAGCTGAGCTTAGATTTTAACATGTACTGTTTAACCATGAAATTTAAATCAGGGTATCTGCAGGTTTAAGGGAGCCAAATTTAAGACTTTTTAAGACCTTTTTTAAGGCCACTTTGACCAAATTTAAGCTATTTAAGCAGGGCAGCAGTGGCTCAACAGGTTGAGCGGTTTGTCCAGTAATCGGAAGGTTGCAGATTCGATCCCAGCTCCGGACAGAGAATTCTGCTGTTGTGTCCTTGGGCAAGACACTTAACCCACCTTGCCTGCTGGTGGTGGTCGGAGGGACCGCTGGCGCCTGTGCTCGGCAGCCTCGCCTCTACATCGTAGCTCATCACCACCAGTGTGTGAATGTGTGTGTGAATAGATCGATGATACACTGTAATGTAAAGCGCTTTGGAGTCCTTCCTCTGACAGACGCTATACAAGTGCGGGTCATTTATCATTTAAGCTATAATTTCCAGCTGTTGCCTGGAACCGGTGCTAACCACGCCGCAATCATGGGATTAGCCATCCAGTTACCATTAAACTTGCCCTTCCCCATGGCGCAAGCTCCCACTAGCTTAACCAGCTAACGTGCTCATCTAAAAATACCCCCTTTTCACAACCAACTGAACGTGTACGGTTCCGTTTACGGCAACATCATACACAAAAATGCTTAACACTAACTAGAAATTCACGGAAATTTTATAGAAATAAAAGAATTTTGTTTATTGGGTCTTTGGTCATTTAAGACCTCTGGAAACTGTATTTAAGGATTATTTGTCATTTTTAAGGATTTTTAAGGCCTTAAATTTGGAAAAGCTAATTTAAGACTTTTTAAGACTTTTTAAGGACCCGCGGATACCCTGTTAAATGTAATAGGGTAAAACCCAGTGTATTTAACATAATGCTGCATTTTACAAAATGGGTTGAAGCTTAGCTCCCACCTCCGCATTAGCTTTGGGTTAGCTTCAGGTTAGCTTGTAGCTAGTTCGACCGGGTGTCGTCAGTTGATCCCAGCCTTGCAGCCCCACCCACAGCTCCACCTCTCTTCCCTTTTATGGAATTGTCTGGGCTTGACGGAACCTGTGACACGGTCAAAATGGCGGTGGTGGCCACCTCCCACTTTAGTACAAAAACTTATTATTGGAGCCTATGGAAACCCATTGTCCATATATGTATGTCAATGGTCAAGACTCGAGTTTTTTAAGAAGCAGGTTGATTACAGCATTTTTAAAGTAAGCAGGGACCTGACCAGAGACCAGAGAGGCATTAATTCTAGAGAGCACGCTGGGACCGATGGACTGAAAAGCACTTTTAAACCAAGATGTAAGATGTAAGATATGGAGGGGGCATGCAGAGGTCTTCAAAGAGTTAACTAGTTTGGTTAACTCAGGTAAAGAAACAGGAGCAAAGCTATCTAGGATGACGAGCCTGGTTGGAGTCGGGAGAGGCAGTGATAAGGCTGAAGGAGAGAAGCTAGATCTAACCTTATTGACTTTGTCCACAAAGAAAGACAGAAAGTTCTCACAGTCTGCAACAGAGTGGATGGAGACTGTAGCAGAGGCAGGAGAGACGATACTGCTGATGGTGTTAAACAGCACTTTATTTTAAACAATCAACTGATTTTCATAAATATAGACAGGCCCACTATAAAATAATGAAGGTTTATGCAGCTTTTTAAAGTTTCCACTGAATATTTGTGCTGACTTTCCACAACAGAATGATAGTAAAAGTACCAGTAACATATTTAGCTCCATTTATATTTACTTTCCACTAATCACATCTCAGCGACTTTACAGCCATCCAAGTATGTGAGCATTTAAACACTAATGATCTGTTCGAGGAATTTCAGTCTGGTTTTAGAGAGTATCACAGCACTGAAACTGCATTAGTGAGAGTTACAAATGATATTCTCATGGCCTCAGATAAGAATCTTGTGTCTGTTCTAGTCTTGTTAGATCTCAGTGCTGCCTTTGAGACAGTAGATCACAATGTTCTTGTAGAAAGGCTTGAACATGTTGTAGGGATCAAAGGAACAGCGCTAGGCTGGTCTAAATCCTACCTGTCTGATAGATTTCATTTTGTAAATGTATATGACAAATCGTCTTCATACTCCAGGGTTACTTGTGGAGTACCACAGGGTTCAGTGCTTGGATCAATTCTTTTTACTATATATATGCTCCCAATTGGTAAAATCATTAGACAGCATGGGATAAACTTCCACTGTTATGCTGACGATACTCAGCTATATTTATCCATTAACCCTGATGAACCTAATCGGTTGGGTACATTACAGGCTTGTCTTGAGGACAAAAAACAATTGGATGACTCTAAACGTTTTGCTTTTAAATCAAGACAAGACGGAAGTTCTCATCTTTGGACAAGAAATCCAGAAAAGGAAATTGCTTAGTCAATCGCCTGACCTGAATGGCATTACATTAATCTCCGAGAACAAAGTAAGGAACCTTGGTGTTATCTTTGACCAGGACATGTCATTCAAATCCCAAGTTAAACAGGTTTGTAGGATTTCCTTTTTCTACCTTTGTAATATTGCTAAGATTAGAAGCATCCTTTCCAGGAGTGATGCTGAAAAACTAGTTGATGCATTTATTACATCAAGACTGGATTACTGTAATTCATTACTCTCAGGAAGTCCACAGAATGTAGTTAAAAGTCTTCAGCTTGTCCAAAATGCTGCAGCTAGAGTTCTGATGAGAATTAAAAAGAGAGATCATATCTCTCCTGTCTTAGCTTCCCTACATTGGCTAGCTGTTGAATTCAGAATAGATTTTAAGATCCTTCTCACATATAAAGCTCTTAATAATCAAGCTCCATCATACATCAGTGATCTGATTGTTCCATACATTCCTAACCGAGCACTTTGCTCTCAGACTGCAGGTCTACTGGTGGTTCCCAGAATATCTAAAATTAGGATGGGAGGCAGATCTTTTAGTTATCAGGCTCCTCTCCTGTGGAACCAGCTCCCAGCCTTAGTCCGTGAGGCAAACACCTTGTCTACTTTTAAGACTAGGCTTAAAACATTTTTATTTGATAGGGCCTATGGTTAAAATCTGATGTTAGCTTAGATCTGGACAAGTAGGGGAGTAGAGGGAGGTGGAGTGTACAGTCGGTAAAGACGGCTCTCCCTTGCCCTGCCTCCAACATGCCTCCATCTAAAAAGGCTAGGTTATCCAGAGTTATCTCTGTAGTTATGCTGCTATAGGCTTAGACTGCTGGAGGATACACTGACCACTTTTCACTCTACTACTTTCTTCTACAATCTGCTCTTTAACTGTATTCTTTTCTGCAATTTCAGCTGTTAACTTTATTTTTTCTCTAAGTGTTTTTCTCCCCAGAAGAAGCTACAATGATGCTCTGCTGAGCTGTGGTGGTTAATGGAGGGAGCCATCGTCTAGCACACTGCTGCTAACCACTTAAAACATTCTCCCTCTCCTGATAATAAAAGTTTGCTTTCCTTGACGTTGGATGTGCTACTGCTAGTTTACCCGTTTAATTATAGATTCACTAGGATAAATACAATAAAGTTTACCTCTCGTTTATCTGTGTGTGTGTGTGCGTGTGTGTGTGTGTGTGTGTGTGTGTGTGCGTGCGTGCGTGTCTGCTCTGTCTTCTCGATCCCCAGTGAGTCGTGGAGGATGGCTGCTTATAGAGCTCCGGGAGTTGACGTCACGTTTCCCGGCATGCAACAGTTCAAATCGAAACGGCGCCATATTGGCATGCAGAAGCCGGCAGCTGGACTATTTGTTATTGTCAGGAAACTCAAACGGGAAATATGGTAGATTCCTGTTGTGCCCCAGGATGCAGAACAGATGCGGACGACATAAGGAATGAGCCATCTACAGGATTCCCCAAGATCCGGAGCGCCGCAAACGTTGGATCATTGTAATAAAACGCACTAGTGATCGGGCGAAAATGAAGCTGTGGGATCCCGAGAGTAAAGGTTCTCACTTATGCAGCGACTGCTTCATATCAGGTACTTAAACCAACGTTTCCTCAACTGGGTATGGTATTTATTTTAAATGCTTTTATTATGATTCTTAGTGGGCTTCCTAAACTTATTTTGGCGTGGCTTTTTCTGTCTTATTACTCACAGCAACAAGTAAACATCACGTAAAACGTTGCCTCGTGAGTTCTGCGTGCTGCCGTTTACGTGTTTTATGATGACAGCAATTAACCGGCTAAGCTGTATTTAATTTTTAAGCAATGGTTGATCAATTGTCAGATCACACATAAAAAGCACTTTGGATTGCTATTTCTGTCTCACCGAGACTACTTACGTGTAAATCTGTTATTTGTCCGTCCATCCATCCATTTTCATCCGCGTATCCGGAGTCGGGTTGCGGGGGCAGTAGCGTGACTTCCCTCTCCCCAGCCGCTGGAGCTAGCTCCTCCGGGTAAATCCCAAGGGGTTCCCCGGTCAGGTCCGGTGTTGTGCCGGTCCGCTCCGAGCGGGCAGTAGAGTCGAGACTCCCAGACCTTCTCCCCAGCTCCTCCGGCCGGGGGAATCCCAAGGGGTTTCCCCGGCCAGGTCCGGTGTTGTGCCGGTAAGAAGTCCGCTACGACAGCTTCTGGCGTTTTTAAAAAGTATCCCAGGGGCACGGTAAGGGTCGGAGATGTTTAGTCTATTTAATTTCTGACTATATAAAACGATTTCTTCTGTTTTAAAGTGTGAAGTAAACTCCGACGAAGTAAAATCCAAGCGGATCCCGTTCATGTTCATGGTTACATCCGTGTTTGTTTACCTTTTTTGCATGCCAAAATGGCGTCCACTAACTGAGAGTCACGTGGGGTCCGGAGCTCTATACTGAGCCAGGATCCTCTGGAGGGTTCTTCCTGTTAAAAGGGAGTTTTCCTCTCCACTGTCGCTATATGCTTGCTTAGTATGAGGATTGCTGTAAAGTCACTGACACTAGTCAGTGACTTGATGCAATTTGCTGGGTTCCTTATATAGGAAACATTTTTTCTGATTGGCTTAATGAACTGACCTGAATTGGAATGTTTATTATGTGAAGTGCCTTAAGATGACTCTTGTCGTGATTTGGCGCTATATAAATAAAATTAAATTGAAAATATATCCGTACTGTTTACCAAATTTTTCTTCTTAATGTCAAATCTCTTACATATGTAGGGAAGACGTGCCTAAAAGGGTTTAGCTTGTATGTATCTGAAACAACAACCGCAGCAGCTTGTCTGTCAGAATCTTCTTTGGGTTTTAGAATGAAGCTGTATTTCCTGGGAAACTTGTTTTTGACCAACACTTGAACTCACTTCTATGTAACCTTCCTTCTAACATGATTGAGACGTTGCTGTGATAATTTCACTGTAAAATTCTTACTCACTGCACCTTTAAGGTTAGTGTTACTGAATGCCTGTTTTTAAATAACATGTAAACAATGGAGGAGAGAATGACGATCCGATGACTTATCTTCGCCTTGTCCCGCCACGCTGTGACCAGAGGGGCGGGGTCACAGAGCTTATAATAGCCTGTCACTCAGTGGCAGCAGGTCCTCCAAGTGTCTTGTCACTTTAGAGGGATGCTGCTTTAACTTTGGCTCAAACCCTTAAGTTGGTTTCTCACTGAGCTGCAACTGTAGTGCATACAGCATTTGAGAGTCTGTAAAATGTCTCAAAATGTTTGCAACGTTTTTCCATGTATTTGACAATTATGCATTTAGGGTTAAGCAGTTGTAAGATCTACCAGGGTATCTAAAGAAATAGGCTGCATTTCCTTGTCTGTAAAAAACCTGTGTGTGCTGAAGTTGTCAGTTTTAATGGTTGAGTGTGAAGTTTGAGTGAACCAGTGTTCATTTTGACAAGAAATGTTAATTTAGATTTAGTCTTAGTCCTCTGGCTGAATGCTATATTGTTTTTGTCTGCGACAATTCCTCCGTCACATGAAAAAAATTAAAATAAAAAACAAAATTATTTGGTCAACAAAATTAACACTAGAGTGTACTTTCTTTGTTTTTCTGCTGCATGGATTTTTTTAGTGACATCTCCTGTTGGGGTAGAGATCAGCAACTAAAATTAATGCATTTTAAGGTAAAGATAGTCTGAGATGTTGACATTACAACTTATTTTGTAAAGGTCTCTTAAAATGTCTTAAAAATGTCAGAAGGAATTCTATTAAATTCAGGTGGTAAGTTGAGATCTTTCGAAGTGTTTTTTGTTGAAAGGATAAAGGCAATTGTTATCTCACTGGTTGTAGATAGCTCTGTCAGTAGTATCAGAAATAAACAATGTAATTCCAACAAGACAGACTGGCTGATAATTGATCGCAGTAGATGACAGTTCCACAGTGAATTACTGGCATAAAAATGTAAAAACAAAAACCTCTAAAATCAAAAATGTCAAAGCAGTTTATGCTAGCAGTGTTTTCTAGAACCCCTCCATGGATCTGGGGTCCTGCAGAAGCTGGTAGCTGTGAAAAAAACAGCAGGTCCTGAATTAGCAAAAAGATGGCGAGTGCACCAAAGGTAGCTAACAAAATTAAAGATGGAGAATATGAAACTAAATAAAAGAAAATTAGATCTATGGAAAAAACAAAGGTGTTCCATGGTCAGTCAGACTAATTGAACGGGTGTGCATGAAGATAAGAGGGAGACGGCTCATTAATACAGCTCTACCTGCACAATGGCTGTTCAGCCTCTCCCCCAGGCTGACCCTGAAGCCTGCCTGAAATCATTGGAATTATTATTATGGGACATGATTGGTTGGTTGACATTAGATAATTAACTCATTCACTGCCAGCCATTTCCTGATCGGTAAAGCCCTTCGCTGCCAGCGTTTCTCACCATTTTTACAGTTTTTTAAGAGTCACAGAACGTTGCGCGTTAGGATGATGTCGACGCCAAAAGAACCAAAACAAAGAGGAGACTCACCTCTTACATCAGGAAGAATCCGCGTGTTTCGAGCGTTATCCGTTCTTTCATAATCCGTTGTTGAATTGTGATTGGCAGACGCTTTTCCAGTCCACGCCTCACTTTTTTTTACAGAACGGCCCAAAAAGATCTCCTAACACATGGATGTTCTGCTTCCTGATCACGTGGTGTGTGACGTACGCGGATGAAGATCGGCTTCAGTGCTGAGATGTTTGTTCTCTCAGCAAGAGGGCTCGTTCCGATGCCCAAACAGTACAAAAAAATGCAAATGACGACTATTGGCAGTGAACGGTTGGATCTAAAATGACGACTTTAGTCGTCAATGGCAGTGAATGAGTTAAAAACAAAGAGGAAGTCAAAACTCAAAGATAGTTAGCTGGATTAGTACAGGGGTGGAGACGACCAAACACTGGAAGAATGAGCAGATCTCAGCTGACTGGACTGGTAGAGGAAATACAACACTTGCTTCCTGCCTGTGCCACAAGCACAGCTTCTTTAAAGTAAAGTTTGAGTTTCCTACAGGCAGGAAAAGGGAGCCATGGCTGTGCTTCTTAAAAAATAACCTTTAGATGACAAACAACCCTTTAAAATAAACATAAATGTTTGAAACAATCTGTTCAAGAGATCAGCTCGTTTATTTAACTGCAGTAATATGACCTAATCACACGCTTCGTTTTTCGTGAAGTAGTGATGCACCGATATGACATTTTTGGGCCGATACCGATACTAAGATCAATGTTATGGCCGATAACCGATATTTGCCGATACCGATATAATAATAATAATAATGCATTGAACTTATATAGCGCTTTTCTAGACACCCAAAGACGCTTTCACACACTCACATTCACACACTGCTAGTGATGGTAAGCTACTTGTAGCCGCAGCCGCCCTGGGGAGGTCTGACAGAGGCGAGGCTGCCATTTGGCGCCGTCGGCCCCTCTGACCACCACTAACACAGGCAAGTTGGGTGAAGTGTCTTGCCCAAGGACACAACAGCAGGATACCCATGGCGGGAGCTGGAATCGAACCCATGACCCTCCGATCATGAGGCAACCCGCTCTACCACCTGAGCTACTGCTGCCCCAATATACTGACATTAATGCTTCTAAAATCTGCAGATTTTGTATAGAATGAAAATTATTAAAGCTGAATTTACGTTATTATGTACACACACACACACATTTACGGTTTTGAGATGATTTCAATCACGGTTCACATGACTAAACAACTACACATCTCCCCCCTCACCCACTGACAAAGGCAATCAAATGGAGACGAGGTGGAAAAAATATCTGCTGTTAACATCGGCCCGGTTTTATTTATCAAACTGATACCGATATGTTAAAAAATGACTAACATCGGCCGATACCGATGTTGATGCAGATATACTGTCCATCCCTACTGAGAAGTTTTTAAAAGATGAAAAGCTGGTGACCAACAGGCACAGCCCAGTTTGCTACTGGTTTTATAGAAATGATTTTCTTTGATTTAACAATGCATCACTTGCTTTAATATTCTCTTATAGAACTATAATTTTTCCTTTTAGAGGAATCAGTTTTGAAAACAAAAGAACTTAAGTTCTCATGGAGGATAAAAGCTTAGAAAGTTAACTAAAGTTGCTTTGGGGCATTTCCATTAAACTATCCAAGCCTGATTATTCATTTCCAGCAGAAGTTCTGTACGTACACAGCTGCAGCAACCCAGTCACTGAGCAAAATAAGTGGAACCGCCGCCTTTCATCTCTAACTTCTTTTGTATATGCTGACCTAGTAAAGAAACATATGAACTTATCTGTGCTCTGCACCAGTCGGAGCTTAACAAGTGACTGTTATTTGGAGCAAGTGAACTATTTCTTTTGAAATGGGGTAAACTCAGTTTGTTATTCTATTAGGAAAGACAAAGTCATTCCCCTGGGTGCCCCACAGTTACCCCTCAGAGAAAGGGGGGAGACAAGTGGCACGACAGAGAGGAAGACAGAAAAAGGAATGAAGAAAGGAGCAACATCCCTGAAGGGCTCTGCGGCTGATCCGAGATCAGTTATGCCTTCCATATACACACAATTAGGAGGTTGGAGAAACTGGGAAGGGTAAATTGTTCTTAGATCTGTACTTTGGGGGCAATGTTAACAAGGCACCACTGGAGGCATGTTTGGGTCTGTGGGGAGTGTGTGTGTGTGTGTGTGTGTGTGCATGTGAGTATACATGTGTAAGAAGCCCTTCTAATGGGTCCCCCTGAGGAAACACCCCAGAGCTAGCCCATCTTTGTTCCACGCACGCTGTGGTGAGACACAGGCTGTCTCCACCTCTGCTGCATTCCAGGGTGGCTTCATACCTCTTTTTCTGCAAAGTTGACACGCACTCCCTCCTTGGGAACGTTTTTTGCCATAACCGTGACGATGACTTGAGACTCTGTTTGATACCAGTCATGCCTGAAAGAAAGAGATTTAAAAGCATCAATACCACATAAAACAGATCATTTTATTCAGATTTATCTGTAATATTAATCTGGTTTGCATCCGCGAAAATAAACATTTTCAAAACTGGATATTTACGACGCATCATCAACCTCTTTTAGATGAGACCCGTTGGGTTTTTGTGGACTTACTTAACAGGTGGAGTGGCTGGCGTCTGCAGGGTCATTGAGCCACAGGGAGGGGATGACAGAGGCAAAATCATGTGAAACAAAACAAATGAAGGAACCATTAAAAAGCAGCTTGATAAGGCTTTGTGTGCAGATCTAATCTGATACTGAGAGCAACAATGCCCCCAAGTGGCCTCACAAAGAAACCCACCATGTCGGCGCTGCTGGTGTGTGTCTGCTCTGTGGGACAGAGAGAGGAACAGAGGAGAAAAATATCAGGTGCAGTAAAGTTAAATCCATTTAACCCGCCTGACAAAACTCAATCATCAGAATAGATTCACTGCAAAGAGCCAAGCCTTCGCCACCAGTTTGTTTACTGGTCCATCCACGCCCACTAAAAGCCCAGTGAGCCCAAGCAAGCCTGAGCGCCGTTTACCAGCGTGCTTTCATCCATTATTCACTGCCTTCATTTGATCGAGTGGGCTCAGAGAGAGATGAAGTGATAGGAGGCGTGTTAATGTTGTCTTAATGAGGTCGCGTTTGAAATGGGGGGCTGGGGGTACGAGGAGGAAGTTGTTGGTCTCCGTGTGAAGTCAGACGCATGAGCTGCCACGTGATGGAATAACCAGGTGGCATATGTGTTGCTTGGTGGTAAACACGCTGTCGCCTGAAGTAGAGACTACTCGTGGCATGTGCATGAGCAAGTAGGGGTGTGTGTGTGTGTGTGTGTGTGTGGTGTGTGTGTGTGTGTGTGTGTGTGTGTGTGTGTGTGTGTGTGTGGGGTGTGTGTGTGCGTGCTCTTGGTTTTGATCAGACTGGCTGATCTGCTCCCTGACTGTGCCATTTAACTTCAATTTTAATAATTAAAGAAAACATACAACTAAGTTAGTGGAAGTAGTTCTCAACTTTGTTCGACCTAAAACTGCCAAACACATTCTTGTTTACGAACAACTGATGAATCAGAAAGTTTTCCATCTTGTTTTATTCACCCGAACACCAAAGATGTGTGTATCATCGGAGATAAAACCTAACAGATTCAAATCACATGTGGGCCAACTCGAAGACTAATGCAGAAAGAAAGAAGTGAGCTACTTACTCCCCATCATCTCCTCACACCGCTTGATCCAGACTTCAAATGATTTGTCAGAAACTGCAAAAAGAATAAATATGCTTAGGTGGCTTTCCTCTCCTGTTTTAGTTAGGAAGTTAAAATGTATCTACAACACACAACTGGATCAGTAATGTGTCGCTATCAGAGATGTTCCCTAGATTACAGTTATGGCTTTAAAGTCTGTAAGAGGTAGTCCCCTCCGACCACCACCAGCAGGCAATGAGAGTGAAGTGTATTGCTCAAGGACACAAAAGCAGAATTCCCTGCAGAGAGCTGGGATTGATCCTGCAACCTTTCCATCACTGGACAATAGAGGTGCTGAAAAAAACCGATTCAAGTCCGAATCGGGATTCTTATTCACAAAGGTTCAGAATCGATTCCAAGAACTCAAATATTTGGCTTGAGATTTTCTCATACTTATTTTCTAAGTTGATAAATGAGTACTCAGGATTACTCATGTAACTTGTTTCTACACATACTTGAAAAGTATTTGACCGTATTACTTTCAAAGCTACTGTTAGGTAACTACAGATTAGTTATATTTTACAAGGTAAGCAAAAATAAATGTTGTCTTTTGGTCAAAAGATTGCTTCTGTTTACAGTTTTAGAATCACTTTATTTTACATTGTAAATTTGCATTTTTGGAGCACGACCAGTTTAAAGTCAACTAAAAATGTCCCATAGCTTTAACTAACTTGTACAACAAAGTAGTTCATCCTGGAGCTGACACTCTTTGTTAATACTGATTGTGAATCTATTTAAATTGAGAATTGAGAATCGAATCGGCACCCCAAGAATCGGAATCGAATCAAATCGTGAGTTACTCCAAGATTCACATCCCTACTGGACAACCTCCTGAGCTTCTGCTGCTCTACATGTATTGGGTTTCTGGACTCGGTCACAGTTTAGCCTCAAAACACATCCATGAATAAGAAATGGTACCTACGCACCATCCCTGAGGAACTCCTCCAACCATCCAACAACAGTTTGGTGATGAACAGTAACTTTTCCAACATAATGGAGTACCATGTCTAATGGTGGGAGTCAGAATTCGGTGGCTCAAGGTACAAAACCTGTACATTTTGTAAGATTGGTGCAAATTGTAATGAAAAATGACAGTTCAGATTTTTTTAAATGTAACAAATTATAGGTAAACATCATGTGCATTGTTGTTGACTGTTTGAGTTGTCCCTGTGGCACTAAAGCAAAAGCATATTAAGAAATTGTTCAAACTGACAAAATTGTTAAAGTTTTCTTGTTTTCTTTTTGTGGAGATAAAAAAAAAGAAAAGAATTAAGTGAATTGGTTTTCTTGCATTTGTCAAAAAACTTCAACCAATAACATGGCTCAGTCTGAAAGCAACGATTGGATGATCCGGTTGTCTGTCTCACTGAACCATCGCACTTCCCCGGGTCCTCACACATTACACACTCACATATTTAGCAACAGAACACCGCTGGTGTGAGAGCTTCTCTGCTCATTAACATCAGAGAAGGAGAAACAGCCGACTGCTACCACTTCTACTTTAGGACAAACTACCAGAGTCGCAAAAAGAAAAGCACCATTTGAAGTCGCGGGCAACAAAAGATGTTTGGACTTAGAAAATGGAGACTGGTGTTTAGCGCTATCTCGTTTCCTCTGGCGATTTGGGTTTCCATATCAGGGGGGCAAGGCCTAGGGATGATAGCCAATGGGAGGGGTGGGAGTGCTGTGACCGTGTTTGTGTTTATAGCACGATTACAGTAATGGCTCTAAAGATAATCTTATCGGATAACCCTAAATGATGTGGTGTGTTAAGAGCGCTCTGGCATGCTCTGAACGTCGGGACCGCTCCGATCATAAATCCGGGCTTTTAAATGTGTTGTATTAAATTGGCCTGATTTTCTATGATGTAACCATCGGATGTAACAAGCATGCTGCCTGTTGAATGAGACATGCAACCAATCAGCATGTTCCTCCTCCGACATATCTGTTTACTTCAACTTCACGTTTGATCTCATGAGATTTCTCATCCGACTGGGATAAAATTCACAGATTTTAAAAAGGACAAGAGTGAAAAGATGCTTCAGGACAGCAGGTATCTCTTTATGGTTCTTAAAGGTGTGGGTGACTTATTTCATCAGTACATTTGTCTCTAGTAGGAATAAATGCCTTGTAAGTCATCGTCAGTGGGAAACATCATACTGGTGCACCATTACCAGGACCCGCAGTTACCCACATCACAGCTGTGCTTCAGACAGAAGGTTTTGGAGTCTTCTTTCCTGATATTTGGACATCTATGCTCAGATAGGATAACAGAATTGAGGATAACAGAAATGCAACTCTACCACTGACTTTCAACATGGATGCTTTATCTCCAAAAATAACACAAGCCTGAAAGGGTTTTGAAGTTGCTAATGCTAGTGGTTAGCTTCTGTTGGTCGGGACGTTTTCTGCTGATTCTTGGACATTAAAACAACAAACAGCCTTCCCTGTCGTGAGTCCATGGATGAGTCCATGAATGCTAATACCCTGTGTGACATAGATATGTGAGGCTTTTCAGATCCTAGTGTTTTCCCTGAGAAACTAATGCAGCAGATAGGCGTAGGAGATTATTTTTATGTTAGGCCTGCATAAAAAACTCAGAGTGCTAATTATAATCAGAAATAATCACTCAAAATGTTTTTCTTCAGTGAACCACACCACAGTACAATAGTGCAGTATTACTTCAACTTCATCCTGAAATACAGTGTTTAAGGAACCCAGCCATGCCATTAAGGAAACTGCTAAAACTGAGCCAATGTAATTTCAAATGATAAATGACCCACACTTGTATAGCGCCTCTCAGAGTAAGGACTCCAAAGCGCTTTACACTACAGTGCATCATTCATCCATTCACACACATACACACACTGGTGATGATGAGCTATGATGCAGCCACAGCTGCCCTGGGGCGCACTGACATAGGTGAGGCTGCCGAGGACAGGCGCCACCTGTCCCTCCGACCACCACCAGCAGGCTTAAGGGTTAAGTGTCTTGCCCAAGGACACAACAGCAAAATTCTCTGTCCGGAGCCAGGATTGAACCTGCAACCTTCCGATTACTAAGACCCCAACATAAAATCCCACTCAAGTACACAAGATCAGTCTGACTGGAACAGGAGCAGGAATATAAAACTACGGCCAAAGTCAGCTTCACTCACCATCCAGTTGGTGTCCCTGTGTAAAGGCTGCGTGTGCCGACTCATAGTTTTCCAGGTGGTACTCTGCTATTCTGTGGACAAGAAATAACATGGTTGAATAAGACAATCACAGAAAATTAAAGGTTGAGAGATTTGGGATCAGAGGCCTATTTATAGAATGTTTATAAGGTTTAGTCGTGTATAAGCAAACACACAATACACCTTTTTAGCACATACCCTGTTCGCATGAACGCTAATGGTAGGCCAGGATTTAGCTGATGGGCTTTCTTGGAATCGTCAGCAGCACCTGAGGATGAGATTCAAGACAATCTGTTAGGCAAATGTACAAAACTACTGATTAAACTTCTGTTCTCTAGAGAACCGATCATGAATCTGCACGATTAAATCCTGGCATGTGTTCAGCAGCTCACATGTCTGATTCGGATAGTACAGTGAGAACTTACGGCTGTAGTTCTTTAAGAGTATGTGGGCATAGGCTCGCTGACAGAGCCACTCTGCTTTGTCAGACTCTTCCTTCAGAGCCTCATTAAGTTCCTGTAAGAAAGAATTAGAACTCAGCTGGCTTCTTTTGCATTTGACTTTCATTTTAGCAATTTTATTTTCATGCAGATTCCACTCTTTGTGCTGAATGTTGCAGTTTACAGGGTGACTCGGTCACAGCAGGATGTACATGTGCACATGAGTATGTGACAAATGAAGCTTTTGAGAAACTGTTCTAGCACTCACGCCAACACCGCAGTTCCTCAGATGAATCGTTTTATAAAACCAGGTCTGTAGTTAAAGCCACATACTAATGTAGTTTAATTCACTTTCCACTACTGCAGAATAACTAATGTGTTACGAAACAAAAACAAAACTAGCATTTGGTTAGGTTTCGGTTTCCTTCAAGATAGAATTACGTTAGGTTTCAATAAACCTTATATTCAGAATGAAGAAAAATTCATGACTGTTGCGATGAAACATGAATGTGTTTAATTAAACCGTAACAGTGTTATTAAGTTTCAAAGTGATGCTAACAGTAAGATGAGCTCACTTACATTAACGCTAACCCGAAACACATTAAAGCATTCAGAAGCCAATATAGTAACACTGTTGTCGAATAACTGTGGAAAAGGCAACAACGACCAGTTTACATGATAAGTTTACCTCCAGAGCTTTCTGTGGATCTTCGTCAATGAAGCTGTCAGAAAAGATGCTAAACCAAAAGAGAGACCAAGCGTTAGCGAGCTAAATGGCTAATAGTTAACGTAAAATAAACACAGAAAACGCGTTTTAGATTAAATGTAACTTGCCGTTCGGCTGCCATTAGTTTGCCGCAGATGTGGACAGTTTTCTGAATTGTCAAGAAAGTTCTAGAAGATGAGTGCTGGAAAGGCGATAGCGGTGCATGTGAGGGCTGGAACACCACAGAAGGTTCGTCAACATCCGGTTACAATCGGCTCGCGACTGCTCTTCCCCCTAGCGGCGTGGATGACTCATTACAACCTGGCGCCGCACAACTCTCCACTGAGCATTCTAAAAATCACTTTTTGTTTTTTAGTTACAATTTAGAATGACATCATGGTTGTTTTTATTTATTTGTGTATCTATTTATTGACAGGGACAATTTCCCATTAATTTACATGGAGAACAAGACTTGAGCAGAAACCACCCAATATGGGTCACTTTGGGTTGTTGGTTTGAGTTCTGGGTATGCTGATGCAATTAAATCAATCAGCAGATAATTTGGTAGCTAATCTTGGTACTTTTTTCTTGTAGTATTTCAGATACACTGCGGTATGTCTTACTACTACCAAGTGGTACCTTCATTTTTCTTCATAATTGGTCATGTCATTGGTTCAAAAAGGTGTTGGAAACATTCTTCAGAGGTTCTGGTCCATACTAACAAGAAAGTATCAGCTCCATACATGATGTTTCACCGCACCCAAAGGTTCTGGACTGGACTGAGATCTGGTGACTGTCGGAGTCCAGTGAACTCATGGTCCTGTTCTAGAAACCAGTTAGAGATAATTTGTGACATGGTGCATTATCCTGCTGGAAGTAGTATCAGAAGATGGGTCCATGTGGTCATAAAGGGATGGGATGGACATGGTCAGTAACAATATTCCGATAGGCTGTGGGGTTTAAACCAGGCTCAGGTGGTACAGAGGGGTCCACAGGGGGACAAGAGCACCCACTACCACCAACACTATTACACCACCAGCAGCAGCAGCCTGAAGCCTTAGGCAGGGTGGATCCATGCTTTCTTGTAGGGAGACACCAGATTCTGATCTGACCATCTGATGAAAGCTTTTTCCAGTTTCGTCTGGTGATCCTGTGAGAACTGTAGCTTCAGTTCCCTGTTAACTGACAGAAGAAACACCTGTGGCGGTCTTCTGCTACTGGAGTCCATGGAGTGGATCTGAGATGGTGTTCTGCAAACTGTGGTGAGAATCAGTGTTTTTTGAGCCACTTTGCTTTCATCCAACACCAGTCTGACCATTCTCATGCAAACCCTAATGCTGGTTGACTGTGACAGTTCTAATGAATCACCAGTTTCTGAAAGACTCAGCCTGTTTGGTGAAAACACCATGTCACCGATATCCTGATGCTCACTTTGAACCACCTTCACCACGTCTCCATGACTACACGCATTGAGTTGAAGCCATGTGACTGGCGGATACATAAGCACAAGACCAGGTGAACCTAATGCAGTCTAGTAAATTCCATTTTCGTTATACTTCACATAAGATCTGACATTCACCACAACAAAGTACAGTAGCAGCAGTCTACTGCTGATGTTAAAGGGACGTTATGGAAGTTTGACAGCCAAAACATGTATAGAAATAATAAATGTCTTCTTCATACATTCTCCTGCAATGCCCTGGTCCTGTAGAATGAGCCCTGGCATTTTTACTGTGATTACCTGTTTTTCTGTAAAATCACAGAAAAAGAGATGCTCGGGTCGAGCAGGCTGCTTCATGCACGTTCACGCTCAGGCATAGCCTGTAGCATTTGCTATCCGTAGCTTTAGCAGCAGAGAGAGAGGCAGTGCCACTTTGTCGCTGTTCCTAACGCCTAGTGACAAAGCTAGCTACATTTCTGAGGACCCTTAGCTACTTTCTGTAGAACTTTCTTCTAGATATTTCCTGCAAATTAGCAACAAAATAGCCATTTTCGCTCCAAACCGTTCTTTTGTTTGACGTCGTTTCAGGTGTCATCAAGGATATGTTACAGAAACTTTGAATGTTACTGGCGTGTAGCTCACCTTGTAAGATAGTTGACTCCCATGCAGGAGACCTGGATTCGATTCTGGATGTGAACATAGTTTATTTAGGGTTTCTTTTTTTACATTAATGGTATATTTTTTTTACAGTAAGATGCCCAATTTTTTATTTGAGACTCGCCGAACAGCATTGAATTCATGGATAAAAAAGATGTGGGTTCAACTTTCATTTTGGAACAATTTTTCAAGCAAGGGAAGGGAATGATCTGAGCATGCAGGAGGACTGACCCATCATAAACCTTTGTCGGCTGTGCTGAAGAGAAAGGTACAGAACCAAATTATTTAATTAATTAGCTGCGCGTTCTCCTGTCCTCTGTCCTCTGGGCCACACACCCACACACGGGACAGTCTCAGCTGCCATTTTCGTTAAGAAGTGACGTACAGCATGCGGGCCTCGTGCACGAGCCTACTATTGAAGCTGCCGTTACGCTTTTGGCCTGAGGGGGCAATCGCGAACATAAAAATTCAAGTCCGAAAAGTCCCTTTAATAAACTACATCACAGAACGTGAGTGGGGAGAAATATTCACACAGAAAAATAAAGTTTTTATTGCAAAAACCTCTGAACTGTGCACAAGCAAATGTCCAACTCATGTCCTGCTACAAGCTTGTCCCAAACATCAAACCAGCCTTGAGAGACAGCATGACCACAGGATATAAGATAAATGATTTCATAAAGGGAAAGCGGTTTTGCATACAGGCTCCCTGTGAGTAAAGGCACGACCACTGAGAAGCATCTTCTAACCAAGTTCAGCCTGACTAGCGTCGTTCTCGTGTGGAGTGAGGTGAACTTTGAAAACTAGCTTTGTGGAGCTAAATTAAGACCAGGGCAGGAGTAAACACACAACTAATAACTTCATTATTAAGAAGCAGCCGTTTTACTCCGTGGATTGAATTCAGTCGTTACAGCACAAAAAGTTACACACCTGAGGGGGAAAGTGGCAGCAGAGTACAAGTATTATTACACATTTAATATTTAACATACAACGTCTGGAGATATTAAGGCTTCAGCGTGTTGTATGAGACTCGCATATGTGCAACATCTAAACGGGCTGCATGCATAGCAGAAACAATAGTGACAATGCAAAGACTTTAGGAGGTAAAACGTCCAAATAACCCACTTGTAGTGGTGATTGTCAACACAAAAAGGCCCATGGCATAGATACAAAAACATTAAACAGCAGTAATCGTCTAGAAACAAACATGATCCCTTGTTTTTAAACATACAAATATGATACAGTCATAAACAACAACAATAATAATATAATGTGGAATGTTTTCCCTCAAAAACCATCATGACTATCACAAAGGAAACAAGAGACAGGGCTGAACTTTGGAGGCACTTCAAGAAGAAAAGTACAGCAGGAGTAAATATTAGTGCAAAGGTGCTTTTAAGGCAAAGGAATGACTCAGCATGTGACTGATAATAAAATAGAGTAGAAAAGGCAAAGAGGAGTACAGTGCTGTCATTTCAACCTAAACCAGGCTCCATGAGAGGCAGTGCAGGCAGAGTGTGTGTCTGCAGAAGGTGCGGAGGCTTCTGGTTCCAGTGCATGTGTGTCTTTGGTGTCTGGGGCAGATCAGAAATAGAAACAGAAGGATTAGATTAAAAGGAGGAATTTCTTTATCTGGGTTTACTTTCAGTTAAACTGCAGTGAGATTTTGGCTCCTGCCGGTATCCTCTAAACAAACACACCGCTAAGGCACTCATCCAGTCTTTCTTTCTAATTTAGGATGTTTCAACATACAAAAGTTCTGGATCAACACTTCTTCTCTGCGTAGAAGAAACACGAGGCATGGCGATCAGACATTACCGCAGAAGAGTGACTGTTCCTGAGTCTGTGGAGATCTGTGTGGTTGAGGGGTTTTATGGATCAGCACTTGTAAGAGGCACTAGCTGTGGGGTGTTCAGTCCAGCAGGTGACTTCTCCTCAGATGTCCCCAGCTCACCTTTCCTGTCTACAGCCAGCTCTGACGCAGCCTGACGCTCACACAGACTCCCCAGCAGCTGCGCCGTTTTGAAGACGGATGCCTGACCGGCCGGCTGCAGGGACTGGACCTTGTGCAGGTTCTGGAGAGTCCGCAGCATCTCAGCAGACACGATGGGCAGATGCTTCTCCTGGATCAAACTGGTGCTGGGAGGTTGCAGGACGGTGTCTCTCTGAACAGGCCTGGGAGTGGCCCTGGTCCGCTGTGCAGGTGTGACGCGGTTAGAGAGAAATTTCTTTTGCGGTGGCTGGGAATCCTCCTCCTCCTCCTCCTCCTCCTCTTCCTCCTCAGACTGGCCACTAGATACGGTACTATCAGAATCTTCACTGGCACCTTCATCGTTCTCACTGTCGTCACGGCTGTCCTCTTCTTCCTCTTTGATCCCATCTCTGTCTGTGATATAAATCATGTCTTTGGGAAGAGAAGTAAACTGGTAAACAAGGCGCTGGCCTTCTACCTTGTTCAGGATGCCCCTCTGATAGTAGTACCTGAATACACACAAGTACAACTTTAGATTAGCTCAGATTTTAAGATAGAAAAACAGAAAATGATCAGAACCCTAATTATATTAAAGCTGATGAGCGTGTCCACTGGTTAGACGCATCTTTAAATCTTCATGGAGCTGAAGGTTAACCTCATCTCTAAGCCTGCTCAGTGGTTCATGAGACGTTTGACTAATAAACACTAAATACACACAACTTTATACAGCAAATGATCAACAGTTGTGCTATTTCTCTTGGTGATGAGGGGGTCAGCATCCAGATCTGTTTCTGCCATCTACCCCGAGCTTTAGGAAGCCATACCTGAGAGCTCTCCCCATCGTCTCATAATTCATATCTGGTTTGTTCTTGTGTTTGCCCCAGAGCCTCGCCACTGCCTTTGAGTTAACCAGCTTGAAGATCCCAGCCTGTGGATCGGTCCACTTGATGAAACGGGGACAGACTTGTCTGTCCTGAAGCAACTCCATCAGGAACTGCCACAGGTAAAGGGTGTTTCCTCCTGAGGAAGAAACACACGATGCACGGCGGTGAGGGACGAGGCAAAGAGAACTCTTCTGTGTTAAAGATATTTGTGAGGACCTTGTTGATGCGATTAACAGGGGTCCAGTTACCGTTCCAGAACCCAACTCACCATCCAGTTGGTGTCCAACTCGTTGATGACGTCATACACCTGAAGTGGGTTGGTTCGCTGGAGTTTTTGACAATTAAAATTGCGCCCACATTTTCCAAGTTAAACACATCTCTTCTAACAACTGTAGTTTCTGCATCTATACTGCTCCGCTTCAGCCCCTCCCCCCTCCCCCGCGCAGCGGCCGCAAACTCACTGATGCGCCTGCAGCCTCTCAGAGTTCCTGCTGCTCTAAACGTTAAAATAATTATTTCATTTTCTGTTCTGTTTGTTGCAACCACCAGGTACAAAAACTAACTTGTTTTTATTTGACTATTTTTCTGTCCTGCCTGTCTATTATCTTCCTGCATCTCCTCTCAATCCTAAAGAAAAACTGCTACCTGCCTTCATATATATTCACCTTATGAGTTACCTTTGAACTGCAGTTCTAAAAGATCTACCGACCGCAAAAACAGCGGGGTGCGCGCCGGCCGCACCGGTGAGATGAAATCACCGGAGGACAAAACAGGTGATGCGCTCCGCAGCAGCGAAAAGCATCAGGCACAAATAAAAGACAGAAAGCATCAAAGGAAATGAGCCGACATGAACGATCGCGTGTTAAATTTGTTTTTGAGGTGGCGACCCCTAATGTGATAAAGTTACTGTGGCCGTGCTCAGGACGCAGATGTCTGGAGCGCATCAACGATCAGAGCTTTGCATGCACAAGCTGGTTAAGGTTAAGATGGGGGTGAGGGGAAGGTTAAATTGCAAGAGGGTAAAGGTCACAATTTGGTCAAATGTCCGTTTTACGGTGGGTGTCAGTACAGATGCTCTGGCACAGCGCTTTGCCTCCCAACGCGCAGGGGCTCACCACCTGCTGTCTTTTCTGAGGACTGCATCTTGTCAGTCATTATCACGTGACAGCGACTAGTCGATGAAAGGCATCAAAAGTCACTATAGAGCAGTGAAGTCGACTAGTCGGCACAACCCCTAATGTGTGTACTAGGCCAGGCTAATAACAGTATGACGAGTAAGAGCCGTGTTGTAGTGAAGTCACCATCTCTTAGTGTTTGAGTCAAGTCAAAGCCACACAGGTCCTGCAGTCTCAAAAATAATCTTCAAGTTCAAGGTCCCACTTTAACCATAACTTGTTAAGTTTGAACCCAGAAACTTAACTGACATTGATGTTTAATGTCAGTATGGGTGTGTAGCTGATGCTAATGACAGCACATTGTATCAAGTCAGATTACGGGACAAACTTGATAACCAAAACTTCCCAAAGCCTTTCCAAGTGTACAGGCGACATTATTGTTTTCAATTTTATTTTAAGCATTTTTTTTTGCCACTTGTGTTAGCTTGGGGGTGTTGAGCTGTCCCAGTCTTGTCCTCTTGTATGTTTTACACGTGGAATCATCGTCTGTTCTTTCGGCTCAAAACCAAAATAAATAATTTGTTCTATTTTATTTATGTATTCTATTGATACCTATTTTAGTAATGGATAAAAAATACTAAATAAAAAAACACAGGCCGAATAATATTCCATGGGACAGGCATGCATCGGGGACAGGAGTGCTTCGGGGACAGGCATGCATCAAGGACAGGTGTGCATCGGGGACAGGTGTGCATCAAGGACAGGTGTGCATCAGGGACAGGTGTGCATCGGGGACAGGAGTGCTTCGGGGACAGGCGTGCATCAAGGACAGGCGTGCATCAAGGACAGGTGTGCATCTGGGACAGGTGTGCATCGGGGACAGGAGTGCTTCAAGGACAGGCATGCATCAAGGACAGGAATGCTTCGGGGACAGGTATGCATCGGGGACAGGTGTGCATCGGGGACAGGAGTGCTTTGGGGACAGGCATGCACCAAGGACAGGCATGTATCAAGGACAGGCGTGCATCAAGGACAGGTGTGCATCGGGGACAGGTGTGCATCGGGGACAGGAGTGCTTCGGGGACAGGTGTGCTTCGGGGACAGGTGTGCATCATGGACAGGTGTGCATCAAGGACAGGTGTGCATCGGGGACAGGTGTGCATCAAGGACAGGCCTGCATCAAGGACAGGCGTGCATCATGGACAGGTGTGCATCAAGGACAGGCGTGCATCAAGGACAGGTGTGCATCGGGGACAGGTGTGCTTCGGGGACAGGTGTGCATCAAGGACAGGTGTGTATCGGGGACAGGTGTGCATCAGGTGTGCATCAAGGACAGGCGTGCATCAAGGACAGGCGTGCATCGGGGACAGGCTTGCATCGGGGACAGGCGTGCATCGGGGACAGGCGTGCATCAAGGACAGGTGTGCATCAAGGACAGGAGTGCATCGGGGACAGGAGTGCTTCGGGGACAGGAGTGCTTCGGGGACAGGCGTGCATCAAGGACAGGCGTGCATCGGGGACAGGTGTGCATCAAGGACAGGTGTGCATCATGGACAAGTGTGCATCGGGGACAGGATTGCTTCGGGGACAGGCGTGCATCAAGGACAGGTGTGCATCGGGGACAGGTGTGCTTCGGGGACAGGTGTGCATCAAGGACAGGTGTGCATCGAGGACAGGTGTGCATCAAGGACAGGCGTGCATCAAGGACAGGCATGCATCGGGGACAGGTGTGCATCGGGGACAGGTGTGCATCGGGGACAGGAGTGCTTCAAGGACAGGCATGCATCAAGGACAGGTGTGCATCGGGGACAGGTATGCATCGGGGACAGGTGTGCATCGGGGACAGGCGTGCATCAAGGACAGGCGTGCTTTGGGGACAGGCGTGTATCAGGAATGCGCACCAGGCAGGAACAGCAGATCCAGTCAACTGTGACCTCATTACAGCTAACTATACCTAGAGTGTGCTTTTAATTCTTTACCCGTATGTTTGTGGGTGAGACAGAAAATAACAGGTTCATTGTTCCGTGCTCTCACAAGAGAATGTTTCAAAAAGTCGAGACAGTTTCCCTAATAAGAGCATCGTTGCCTCTGCTTAAACTTCATTCATATGAACTAACGCTTAACAAACCACCTTCTCAACAAGCAACTGGGTGTGTCCCTGCAAACGTCCTATAAAACCAGACTAGACTGGATTACTCGTGTCAGCAGGAGACAAAATTACACCTTTCTGCCTTAACTGGTGGCACCTATAGAAGGACATTTTTATTTTTCTATCCAAATAAAACCAAATACAAAAAAGAAAATCACGCTCATTTTTGTATTTTTGATTGATAATAGAATTTGATGCTTAATATCTGGGATTGCTTTCCTGACTGAGGGAAAATCTAAAGCGTGGTGTGTGGATTTTCTTGACATGTTGACTAAAACAAGTCTGAATATTTTACATCTGCATACAGATGTCCTTCTCATTCAGTCCCATGGACTCCCCTCTCCTCTCGCTCCTGTTAATATGAAGAGAGCGCTGATGACTGATCCAGCTGTTGATCAGTGTGCACCTGTCGTCATTCCCACGGCTTCGCCTGCTCCTTTCTGTCCCACGGCCATGCTCTGCCTCACAACTCTGAGTCCAAGTCATTAGCATGCTCCTCGAGTCAAGTCACAAGTCCCTTAAACACGACTCTCACTGCTAAAGATTTGGTTTATGCTTGACGCGTCCGCGAGGTTCGCACGGCGAGATTGCATCATTTTAACAACCACGCCCCTCCACCGCACCTCCGCATGGCCCAAACTTTCCGCACCGCACACCTAGGAAATTTTCTAACCACGCGGACGGTCGGACGCGGAAAAACATGGCGGACTGGCAAGAACTAGTATGGCAAAGGTTCGTAAATACAGACATTTGTATGATTCAGCTCTCAAAGATCACCGTGATCAACATGTTGTTAATAATTCTTGGAGAGAAATAGCTCGCACTGTCGGAAAAGACGAGGACGCTGTTAAAACATGCTGGAATGACATGTTGTAAACAACAGTAAATTTTACTTCTACTATGGTGTAGTGTTGGATGCATGCTGTAGAGCTACATGCTGCCCCCTACAGTTTGCTCACCGCAGAGACGAGCCGCATGAACCATAAACGCTGCGAGTTGTGAAGCGCGTTCCATCCGCGAGCCGCATCACCGCGCGGAAAGTGAATGTGTCAAGCATAAACCAAGCTTTAGGCTCAAAAGACTCACGTTGTTTTTCAAGTTGAAAACAACTAATGTAACAAATAAACTTTTCATTCAAAAGACCCAACAGCAACACCACGGTGTGCCAAATGGTAAGTGGCCTGTATCTGTATAGCGCCTTCTCAGGGTTCTACGACCCCCCAAGGCGCTTCACAACACAATCAGTCATTCACACGCTGGTGAAGATAAGCTACGATGTAGCCGCAGCTGCCCTGAGGAACACTGGTGCCACCGGTCCCTCCGACCATCACCAGCAGGCAAGGCGGGTTAAGTGTCTTGCTCAAGGGCACAACAGCAACATACTTTGGTGGGAGCCGGGATTGAACCTGCAACCTTCTGATTACTGAACATCCCGCTCCACTTTACCCAGCTACTGCTGTCCCACTCATTCATGGCTTTAAGAGTTCATACATGGTATGTACACCTACGGCTACCTAGCACTTTATTTACCAGTCATGTACTTGGATGTACATCTACTATTACAGCTGTTCCCAAATCGTTTCTATCCAAAGCTGCACTCTTCCCTTTGTGCTCATTACTGAGTCACATTTACCGGTATTTACGAAAAGTCCTTCTCAGTCATCAGATCTCACATACTGTTGTCCAGGAATGAGACAGGCTCTTTCAATCTTTGTTAAAGTATTGCATTGTTATATAAAGTCTCTAGTATGCAAAGCTGAGAGACAGAATTACCAGAAACCTTGTGTACAACAGGGTGACGAGGATTCCAGTATATTTTTGTATAAATAACTCATTTCTGACACGAATTACTGCCTGTGCACTTTTGTTTTATGGTTATGAGTTTAGACAGATATGCACAGCCGAGAGCTACCCCTTTCATCGGAGTTTTACGTGCTTCTGTCCCGACTCTGCTTCAAGCAGGAGGATTCACGATGCTGACTCTGCTACTCTAATTATAAAGACTTATTGCGTTTTAAACAAAAATGATACTGCCATTGTTGCTGTGGTGAACTAATTAGGTTTTATTGCTGTGTTTTTGCTTCTGAAAAACATCTGAGCAAAGTCACAAAGCAGCCAATCAACTTAGCTTCAAATATTATTCTTTAATAAAACGACTCAAAGCAAAGACGGAACCATCTTAGCCCTAGCTAAACAGATGTAGCTAGCTGTATTACTCATCACGAGGAGATGTGCCAACGGTGCTCTACACTACAGATGGACTCTGACCCGAACACAGGATGAAGCCAGCCACAGTAAAGGAGTCGATTATTATTGAATGTGTGAGTCATTCACTTCATATAAATCTGATTAGGCAACATTTCAGCTTCTGAGGACAAAAGTAGAAGCAGGAGTCACGAGCTAGACTGTGGTCCTGACTTAAAACAGCTAAAAACATGAAACCATGCCGCGGGGTACCCGAAACTACGTTTGGCTCAGTTTGAGAATACCTTTGTTGTATTTGTCCTTCTTTACTTTGATGTCTGGTGTTGGAGACTCTGCCCTACGATGCCTAGGTTTTTTATCTGAAAAGACACAAACAAAAAGAAATCGGTTATTTCACCCTCTCCACAAACCAACAGCTCATTTCCAAGGAAGCTGCTCACTTCTCCTTTTGGTCTGCAGCTGTGCCGCAGGCTTCTCCTTGTGCAACGGGTGCCACTGGGACTGGTCAACAGCTCCCACAACCCCCTCGGCCGACACGGTTACCTGGGCAACAGGAGTGGTGATGACGTCGCCCAGTGATGGCAAGAAGGTCTGGGCTGCAGGGGGACATAAACAGATTTAACGAAAGAGAACAGCACGATAGCATCATGTCTAAAAATAGCACGTCAGACAGCTCCTGCTTCAGGAAGCTGGAGGGTTCTTCACATATGGTGAGCTTACAGTAGTGCTGCTCCAGGGAGAGGGTGTCAACACAGTCCATGGTCAGAAGTGAGTCAGCAGCAACGAGTGTCTCCATGGTCTCTTCCTCTCCGCTCTCACATGGCTCCACTACAAAGGAGAGAGAGGACGGCATTCAGAAACTAGTATACCTTAAACCTTCTCTCACACCTAACAGCGTGTAAAGATGCTTTCCTCATCAAAGATGCTCGAGCCGGATGCACGGAAAAAAAGTCCACAGAGGTCTAAAAACCAGACCGCCGTGTAACAACTGCTTTGATACTCTGGACCACAACATCTGTCTTGATAGGCTCGTGAACTGGGTGGGACTTTCATGCACAGTTCATAGTTGGTTCCAATGATATCTTGAAGACAGGTTATGTTGTTTCTATTGGTGATCACAAATCAACGCAGATCACCATGACATGTGGGATCCCCAAGGTTCGATTCTTGGACCACTGCTCTTCAATTTCTACATGCTCCTCCTGGGTCAGGTCATACACAATAACAACATGATCACCTATCATAGTTATGCTGATGACACCCAGATCTACCTATCTCCATCATCTAGTGACTGTGGTCCTCTGGACTCACTCTGTCACTGTCTGGGGCAGGTTAATGACTGGATGCATTCAAACTTCCTTTAGTTTAACAGAGACAAGACTGAAGTTATTGTCTTTGGAAATAAGAAGGATAGGATGGAGGTTATTGCTCAACTTTGCTCCAGAGGAATAAAGACAAAGACCTAGGTTAGACATCTTGGTGTCACACCTGATTCAGACCGGAGCTTCACTGGTCACATTAAGGCTATCGCTAGATCAGCATTTTGTCATCTTCTTCAAACAGCACGACTCACAGAGAAACGCATTCGTGCGTTCATCTCCTGCAGGCTGGACTATTGCAATGGTCTTTTGGCTGGTCTTCCCAAAAAAGCTGCTAGAGTCTTAACATGGGCTGCATGGTGGCGCAGTGGTTAGCACTATTGCCTCGCAGCACGAAGGTTGCAGGTTCGAAACTCGGCTCGGCTACGGCCTTTCTGCGTGGAGTTGCGTGTTCTCCCCATGCATGCGTGGGTTTCCTCCGGGTACTCCGGTTTCCCCCACAGATCACAACATGCCCTATAGGTTATGAATTGTAAGTTGCTTTGGATAAAAGCGTCTGCTAAATGAATAAACATAAACATAAATATGAACCAAGAGAACCAAGCACGGCCGAAATGAGTTTCCTCCGTAGGGTGGCCGGGCTCAGCCTTAGAGATAGGGTGAGGAGCTCGGACATTCGGGAGGGACTCGGAGTAGAACCGCTGCTCCTCCGGATCGAAAGGAGCCAGTTGAGGTGGTTTGGGCATCTGGTCAGGATGCCTCCTGGACGCCTCCCCGGGGAGGTGTTTCGGGCATGTCCTGCCGGCAGAAGGCCCCCGGGTCGACCCAGGACACGTTGGAGAGGTTACATCTCCAATCTGGTCCGGGAACGCCTTGGGGTCCTGGCGGAGGAGCTGGTGGACAAGGCCGGGGAGAGGACGGCCTGGAGCTCCCTAGTTGGGATGCTGCCCCCGCGACCCGGACCCGGATAAGCGGAGGAAGACGACGACGACGACGACGAGAACCAAGCACATCACTCTTGTTCTTAAACCTCTACACTGGTTACCAGTAAAATACAGAACACATGTTTAAGTATTTCGTCGTCTTCTTACTTCTACTAGTTTATAAATCACTCAATGGCATGGGACTAACATCCATATCCAATCTCCATANATCACTCTTGTTCTTAAACCTCTACACTGGTTACCAGTAAAATACAGAACACATGTTTAAGTATTTCGTCATCTTCTTACTTCTACTAGTTTATAAATCACTCAATGGCATGGGACTAACATCCATATCCAATCTCCACCCCCCCCCCCCCCCCCCCCCCCCCCCCCCCCCCCCCCCGCCCAACAGGGCTCTGAGATCCTTAGGAGGCAGTCAGCTGGTAGAACCCTGGGTCAGAACCAAACAGGGTGAAGCTGATTTTAGTCACTATGCTGCACACAGTTGGAATCAGCTTCCTTGTTAACTCAAGCGTGCCCCAGCTCTAGAAACTTTTAAATCAAAATTGAAAACTTTCATGTGTTCATCGGCTTTTGAATGACTGTTTCTCATGCTGCACCTTCTGCGCTGTAACTGCTCAGATTTGAACTTAGCCTTTTTTTTTAAATTTTACATCTAATTTAATTTGTGTATTTAATTTAGATTTTATAATCCACTGTTTTATGTTGTCATGTTGATTTAAATGTTTTATGTTCTTGCTCCTGGAAAGCACATTGAATTGCTTCTGTGTATGAAATATACTATATAAATAAAGCTGGCTTACCTTCACAGTTTTTACTGCTTTTGGTTATTTTGTATCTATAGATACAAAATAATTTAAATAAAAAGTAACATTGGGTGTTTCGACCACACCAGTCATGAACTTTGAGATCTATCAGCTTGTAAAGGTTCATAATAAGCATGACTACAAATCAGACATCGGCACGTCGCATATGTAACGTCACCACATAATCTCCTCTCCCTGGCTAGCATAGCTGCTATTTACCAAATAGCCAGAGTTATGGTGGTTCGTTCCTCCTGAAGGAAGGATTTGAAGTTTGCTGAACTTACAGCCGTTGTCCCTCTGTTTTCTCTGTGTCTGGTTTGATGACGTCACTTTGATGAAACACTTGTCGTCCTGGACATAGTTTCACATAAAACCTAAAATAACGTTTCCCCCGTTCGAATATAACTTCTTGGCACCAAATGCATCTTTGCAATTCACGGACATCATATGTGAAATCCATGGCACATAACAAGTGGAATTAGAAAATAGTTAACAGTTTCTCAGTTCAATTACTTTAACTATTGCCAAGCAGGAATAAAAATCCCTATTTTTTCCTGTCTGGAAGCTCACTGTTAGCAAATTTACACCACCAAGAGCAGATCTGTCCTCTGAATTTTTGAGTGTCCACAAGGGAGTACCACAGGGTTCAGTTTTGGAACCCCTCTTGTTCATTATGTATATCAATGACATAGGGCAAAATGTGTCAGATGCTAATTTGTCCTTTTACGCTGATGACACAAAAATTTACTTTTTGAACATCCCCCACTAAAGCTGTTGAATTCTTACAGAAAGCTTTTAATGACGTCTAACAATTCTGAAGTAAAAATTGGTACTCAATGCTGACAAGACTAAGCTAATTTTGTTTTTAAACTCTTAAAAAAAGACCTCCAATAAT
>SSNQ01000167.1:739322-762055 GCA_006942095.1 Nothobranchius kuhntae | reverse complement strand
CCCCCCCCCCCCCCAACAGGGCTCTGAGATCCTTAGGAGGCAGTCAGCTGGTAGAACCCCGGGTCAGAACCAAACAGGGTGAAGCTGATTTTAGTCACTATGCTGCACACAGTTGGAATCAGCTTCTTTGTTAACTCAAGCGTGCCCCAGCTCTAGAAACTTTTAAATCAAAATTGAAAACTTTCATGTGTTCATCGGCTTTTGAATGACTGTTTCTCATGCTGCACCTTCTGCGCTGTAACTGCTCAGATTTGAACTTAGCCTTTTTATTTAAATTTTACAACTAATTTAATTTGTGTATTTAATTTAGATTTTATAATCCACTGTTTTATGTTGTCATGTTGATTTAAATGTTTTATGTTCTTGCTCCTGGAAAGCACATTGAATTGTTTCTGTGTATGAAATATACTATATAAATAAAGCTGGCTTACCTTCACAGTTTTTACTGGTTTTGGTTATTTTGTATCTATAGAGCAAGATTCCTACTTAAAGATGCACCAAAAAGTTGGCTAGTGATCAGAATAGGCCACAATTTCACAAGATTTATTAACGTAAAACTCAAAAATCAGATTTCTTTGTACCTGGTATGAATGAATAATTTGTTAGTCAATCTCTGAGAAAAAAAGCTCTAGCACTCCTGTTTCAGGAAGCAGAAGTTAGCAAGAGCAGAGGGAAGCAGGAAAACAAAAAAAAAAACAGAATTTTGAGTTTTACTTGTCATTTACTGATATTCGGCCATCTCGCCTCTGATTGGCTAAGAGCAACGCGACTCTACCAGTGACTATAGGAAGCCTAAAGATGTTTTTCCTAGAGCACTACTCAGAGCAACTCAGCCCAACCACCTGTCCCAAGGGCGCGGTTCGGTATTGTCCCTCTACTTTCTCCCTTATTTTAGTCCCTGCTCCATTGAGGTACCTGGCAAGGCTGACATCGTGATTCTGGCCGCTGACTGGCTGGGAGGCAGCGTCACTGGTTGCTCTGGAGCTTTTTGGCTTCTGTTTAACTGCATGCAGCCCTTTCCTGGTTCAGTCTGACAAAAAGCCATAAAGCTGAAATGTCCAGAAACACCCAACAATTTTCAGCTGAGTTGTGTTTCTGTGGAGCACACAAGTTACCTTACACTGTACTGATCACCTCATGTTATTTAGTCATGAGTAGGGTTGTCACGGTAACCGGTGTAGCGGTAAACCCTGGTAAAAAAAAAAGTTGACAATAACCTTCTTGTTTTTTAAAATATATATTATCTCTGTGGTTTACCGTGGCTGCGGTGTAGGCGCGGTGACCCTTACCAGCCACCGTATCATCTGCTGAAGTTGCCGGCGGCACATGCGCGCTTTGTTGTTTGCGACCAAAACTTTCTTGAAGCTAAAGCTGAAAAAATTGCCAAAGGAGGAGACGGCAGCGCTCAGGACATTTATTATCCCTTAAAGAAGACAAAGTCAGATGTACGGGCATTTTTTGGATATTTGAAGAAATCCGAGGGACAGTTGATAGAAGACGGCTATCCTGTTTGCAGCACGTGCAGAAAACGTGTCTGTGAAAGGCAGCAACGCATCAAATCTCATGACACATCTGCGTGACCATCACACACAACTCTACAATCAACGCAAGGCAAGCTAACGTTAGCGTTTTAGCTAAAATGCGTGATCCGAGGATTTGGGTTGAGGGAGAACGCAACGAGTCGCTATATAAAGCAGCCGCAGCGCCGCTACCTGCATATAAACGTGTCACAGACACCCCCATGTTGAAATGACGCTATGCATTACGGGGCTACCAGGGGCAGATAAGAGTTGGTCTCTCTCCGAGAATAATTATGAATTAACAACGATTACTGCCTGAGGACATTTTCCCACATCTGCAAAGCTCACTGGAAGGACACAAACCGAGGACAATATTTTCCTGATATAGGGTTTATTACTCAAGTAAGGGTAAAAAAGTATCTGATTAGAAGGCTACTTGAGTACTGAGTATCATCTGGTCTAATATTTTTAAAATGATGACATCAAACAGACAAAAAATAAGAAGTTATGGGCAAATATTGTATTTTAAAGACTAAAGGGGAAAAATGTAAACAAATAAACAACATAATTACAAAATAACACATTTTAGGCAAAATTTTGACACAAACTGAGGACAATATTTTCCTGATATACAGGGTTTATTTAGTTGTATGAAAATGTAACACGTTTAAAAAAAATACCGCGATAATACCGAAAACCGTGGTAATTTTGGTCACAATAACCATGAGGTTAAATTTTCACACCGTGACAACCCTAGTCATGAGTAAAAACCGCACCCCCTCCACCTGCCGCAGTTCCCCTCCCCCCTGCACCTTTGAGGGGCGCACCCACTTTCTGTCACGGAGCTGGCATGGGAACAAAACTACACTCAGATGGGCTGACTCGAACCACGCTGCAGAGCTGCTCTAGGCTGAGTAGTGCTCCTGGAAAAACACCTCAAGTCTCCTCCTTTTCCGGTCGGCTCATGGGTCCCCTGAAGAATGAAAAAACGAATGCAAGTCAACGGGGCTAAAAAAAGCTATTTTCTAATCCGTTTTGCCTTACGGCCTGCATCGCACATATGTTGTACTTTAATTTAAATAAAAAGTAACATTGGGTGTTTCAACCACACCAGTCATGAACTTTGAGATCTATCAGCTTGTAAAGGTTCATAATAAGCATGACTACAAATCAGACATCGGCACGTCGCATATGTAACGTCACCACATAATCTCCTCTCCCTGGCTAGCATAGCTGCTATTTACCAAATAGCCAGAGTTATGGTGGTTCGTTCCTCCTGAAGGAAGGATTTGAAGTTTGCTGAACTTACAGCCGTTGTCCCTCTGTTTTCTCTGTGTCTGGTTTGATGACGTCACTTTGATGAAACACTTTTGTCGTCCTGGACATAGTTTCACATAAAACCTAAAATAACGTTTCCCCCGTTCGAATATAACTTCTTGGCACCAAATGCATCTTTGCAATTCACGGACATCATATGTGAAATCCACGGCACATAACAAGTGGAATTAGAAAATAGTTAACAGTTTCTCAGTTAAATTACTTTAACTATTGCCAAGCAGGAATAAAAATCCCTATTTTTCCCTGTCTGGAAGCTCACTGTTAGCAAATTTACACCACCAAGAGCAGATCTGTCCTCTGAATTTTTGAGTGTCCACAAGGGAGTACCACAGGGTTCAGTTTTGGAACCCCTCTTGTTCATTATGTATATCAATGACATAGGGCAAAATGTGTCAGATGCTAATTTGTCCTTTTACGCTGATGACACAAAAATTTACTTTTTGAACATCCCCCACTAAAGCTGTTGAATTCTTACAGAAAGCTTTTAATGACGTCTAACAATTCTGAAGTAAAAATTGGTACTCAATGCTGACAAGACTAAGCTAATTTTGTTTTTAAACTCTTAAAAAAAGACCTCCAATAATGGGCCTTCCCCATATGCCCTCAGTGACCACTTTTGAGGGAAATATCACAGAGGTGGTCCTCACATACAAATACCTTGGTGTCTGGCTCCATGACTCCCTCTTCTTCAAGCCCCATATAGATATTCTTTTGAAGAAACTCAGACTGGGTTTCTTTTTTCCAAATAAACTGTGTTTGTCTTTACGAGGCAAAAAAAACCAACTAGTTACTGCAACATTTCTGTCTATTCTGGATTATGGAGACCTTTTGTATATGAATGCCTCAGCACAATGTCTTGGTAAGATTGATATGGTTTATCATGCCTCGCTGAGGTTTATTACTGACTCTAGACCACTGACCCATCATTGGGAATTGTATTCTTGAGTGGGATGGCCTTCTTTGTCCACCAGGAGGACATTGGTACACCTTCATTTATAAAGCCACGCTTGGATTACTACCTAACCACATCTATAACTTAATCTCATGGAGAAGTGTAACCTCTCACAGTCTGTGTGCAAACACTCAACTGTTACTTTGTGTTCCATTTGCTCGTACCGAACTGACTTTCATTCACTCTGCTCCTTTTGCATGGAACAGGCTGCAGGAAAACTGGAAATTAACCGAGTTTATCTATTTGAATACATTTATAACCAGACTGTGAGACCTTGAGACGGATTCCCTGTGTTATAACCGTTGTCTGTAATTTCGTACATAACATCTCTGTGTAACAGAAAATTTTTGTAACTGTAACGTTTGCTGCCTCTTGACCAGGACTCCCTTGAAAATAACGTTTATAAAGAATATATAAATTCAAAATCTGTTGTGAGGAAAATCTTAAGAATCTGTATAAATATTTTACTAAGAAATTTGAGATATTTACATTTTTTGGAAAATATGGATGTTTGAGATAAATCAGCACTGACTGAATTTGGCTGATTAGAGCAGTCTAACATAGTACATCAGGTCCTTAAAACCAGAACTTGTGTGTGTGTGAGTGAGAGAGACTACCATAGCAAAATGTTAATTATTCACCACAACTTCCATTAGACTGTAAAAGTTCATGGTGGTGGTCCTAAACGTTCAGACTATCTAAAGTCTTGTTCAACTGCAAAGAGTAATATTTAACAATCAGCTGCATATATTTAGTTAATTTAATAGTTTTATAACATTTCATAAGCTTTGACAACATGACTAAAATGGGATCTATTGTTTTGCGCGCATAAATTCATGGGAGGTGATGCGGCTGAGATGAAGCAGCTAAAACATGGGCGAGCTAACGGCTACTTGTCGTCAAAAACATCCTATACTGCTAAAGGAAAACCTTATCATCAAAGACCATCAAAATCACTTTTAACGAAGAGAAACTAACGTTTCTGACCGCATCGCCACTTTAAGGTGACTTTTCCGTAGATGCGTACAACAGCTGCTTTTGATGTTAGCTACCGAGCCCTAACTTTTGCTGCTCTAAACCCGGAGGAGACATCATGTCTTACTTCTTTACCTTCCAGCTCTGGTCAGGAACAAACTACAGCATACGTGCTGCGTCCCCTTCTGTCCGCGTCCACATCCTAATAACATTCATTCACGATCACTAGAGCACGCCAGGAATGTTTTGCTTCACTTCCTGAACTGAGGGAGGTCCATGTGGGAGGAAGGGTTGGCACTGCGCATGCGCAGCACAAAGCTTTCTTTAAAGGTTTCACATTGAGCGAAGCAGACGACAGTTTGTCTGAATTAAAGGTTAATCTGACGCGAACAAGAAGCAGCAGACAGCAGCAGCTCGCCTGTAATGAAGTGTGGATGTGACAGGTGAAGAAAGGCTAGTGTGTGCGTGTCTGTGTGCGCGCGCGCGCGCGCGCTCGTGTGCTGACCTTTGAGCAGGTGCTGTTGATCTTCTGTCTCTGGCTCTTCACACAATAAACCTGCAAAGGTGTGCAGGTGTGGATGGGGAACCTGCTCCACGATTACAGCAGGGCAGTCTGAATAACCCCCCATCTTTAACACAAAAAATCATCATAGAATTTATTAGGAGTTTCAAACCCTTAGACACGGAATATGTTTATTCACGTGACTGGCTCACCTGTGATAGGTTGAAATGGTCACTGGCGAAGTCAAAGATGAGCTCTGGCTGCTGCAGCATGGCTTAATGTCCTGAAATGTCTCCAACCTCATGAAAACAGCATCACATCCGTAGATCGGGTCTGATTTGTTGTTGAGTGCAGTCAGATCTTCATGCGGAGAGTTTCTCGACGAACTGCTGTACGTGGAGGAGTGATGTGTGTACTAATTCACCAGAGACACGATGGCGTCACAGGAAACTCGTGTTGCTCTGCTTCGATTCTCGATGAGGAAGTGGGGGCTGCTGAACTGTCCTGTGGTCTGACTGAACCTATCAAAGTTGAGGCATCAGGGGAAATATGTGAGCCGTTGGTGGTGAAGTAGACAGTAAGATCACACCTGCAGACCGAGACAAACGTCTGGTGAGCAGACAGAACCTTTTGGAACGAATCATACAACGAAAAAAGAAAAATGAGCTGCTGCTTGAATCTTCTTTTGCATATCACTCTTTTGCTCTTATCAGGTTTCTAAACTGGGCTAAACCAGCAACAGGAAGGAAGTGTGTGTGTGTGTGGTTGAAGTGATGGTATGAGTAGAAGGAAGGCAGCTGCTGTTGAACTTGAAACATCTCATCTTTGCACGATGCTCACAGATTCAGGGCCGCTGCGTGCACATTCCTGACAACACGACCGTGAAAAGGAGTGTTCAGGTCCAAACTCCTCTGGCACTCCCTCTTATTTTCTCCTCACACCTTGTTTTTCTGTCCTTCCTCTCTTACCCGCTGGTCAAGACTTACTCATTCTCAAGCCTCTCAGATCTCCTTGTTTACTAAATTCACACAAACCGTTTGCCTTTCTTAGGTTGAGATGTTTATGACTCTGGTTCTGTGTATCATCTTTAACTCTGGAAGCAAATATCCTCAAAATAATTCTAATCTCCCTCACACCTTCCGCATTTGAAACCCATCCGCTGTTGTTGGAAAACCCTTTTTTTTACGTCTCTTGCCAGCAGAACGTGTGAGATATAGAGGCAAACATGTTTGGGTCAGTTATCACACAGGAAGCACAGCTCAGTTAGGAGGCACCACTTCCTGAGTTCCTGTGCCAAACTGCTGCCCACATCTCTGCCAGCTGTGGCATTTACTTTTCACCTTCTTCTCATGTTAGTTTGGTTCTCAGTGATTTTAGGCAGACCTGAGATTCAAGAAAAGATTTGAAAGGTGTAAAATCATTTTTGCAGGATTTGATTTTAGAAGAAGCAAAAAGCAACACTCTCTGTTCAGAAAATGAAACACAGATAAATGACTTGCGCTTGTATATCGCCTCTTTATACCGCACTCACACGCTGGTGATGACAGTTGAGCCATAGCTGCCCTGACATAGGTAAGGTAGTCGTACCTAGATGCCACCAACCACCACCAGCAGGCAAGCAGGGTGAAGTGTCTTGCCCGAGGATACGACTGACAAGGATGGAGCCTGTACTCCACTCTAAAAAAACCAGGTGGAATCAATCACCTTCAGAAGTCACCTGCTTAGATAATAGCATTCACCTGCATCTCATTTAGTCTCATTATACATACACCTGTTCTGTGAAGGCCACGGTGGTTTCACACTCTTGGTCAAATGAAAGTGAGACTGGATCTTGTTGATTTATTGAGACAAAATTCAAGGAGTGACTGTTTTCAGATTTTACTTCGGTTTTTGAGAGAGACAAGGGTGTTTGGGAGACTTTGAGTTTTTTTTTCCCCTGTTTGGTTTTGTTTTGAGGCTGCTGTTCCAGACCACACTCCACACTAGTTGGTGGCGGTAATGCACTATTGGTTGTTTGCCAACCGCCATTAAAACTCCAAAAGAAGAAGAAGAAGGCCACAGTGGTATTTGGGGACAGCATGGAGCTCCTACCTGCAGCTGACAGACTCTGTGAGTGGCAGGGTGGGGGTGGGGCTGGTTATCCCTCAACTAGACTATAGCTAAGTTTGTCAGATACGGGACCGCTGTTCTGTTTATATGGCTGAGATAGTTGCAGCTCTGCGTTGGGTAGAGGAGCGTGTGCCGGCACGCTCTGTCATTTCCTCTGATTCGATGGCAATGTTGGTTGCACCGTCTGGAACATGCTCCAAGTCCGCCTGTCCTGCTGACTTCCATCAGGTTGCTGCTGCGCAGATTGGGTGCTCTGGGGTGTGAGGTTGTTTGGGTTCCTGTGGGGGTAGGGCAAAAAGCTGGGGTGGCCTATCTGTCATTCTGGAACTGTCCTGGTGGGTCGCGTACCCATGACACAAGACCTTCCGCTCACACATTGGGCAGCATAGAGGCAAGTCTGCGAGCAGCAGCACCCCCCCACCCGCACCACCTGCTCTGAGGGGCTGACGGTTCAAAAAAATGGCATGGCTGATTTATCGTCCCAGTCCACCCCTGGCAACAACGAATGACACGCTGTAGCCAAGGGTGCACTGTGGAGGCGCAATGCGGAGATGGTAGTGGCATTCAAACTGCCGGAGTGTTTCTCTGAGATTGGTCGGGGTTGTGGCATACTTCCTTGAATGAGGGGTTATTAGGGATAGGGTCTGTTATGGACCGCAGCGCTTGGTGGGTGACTGTGGGACAGAGTTCACTTGTGGGAGGAGAGACTCTGGTTAAGGTTGGTTCACAGCAATCTTAGAGGGTGGGGGTTAGGCAACCGGAAACGATGGGTCACGCCTTCTTGCAGTGCAGGAGGTATGCTGCAGAAAGGAGAGCGTTGCACCGAGTCTTGGGGGTCGCTGATGTGACGGTGTTCTGTTTGAGGACCTTGATGGAGCTGGTGGACTGGTGTCAGGCGAGGGCTCCATTGGGCTTCCTGTCACCTACCCAGGTATATCAGAGGCTTTGGTTGTCCGTTACACTGAAGTTGCTGTGGCAGCAATATGCCTCATCAGAGTCTAGCCTGCCTACATCAAAGAAGAAGAAGGCCACAGTGGTTTTTAGAGAATATTATTGAACAAACAGTATCATGAAGACCAAGGAACTCACCAGACAGGTCAGGGAGAAAGTTGCAGAACAGGGTTAGGTTATACAAAATAGCTTTGAACATATCAAGGAGCAATAACTCAAAAATGAAAAAGTCTGCTACAACTGCAAACCTACAAAGACATAGCCGTCCAGCTAAATTGACGTAGAGCAAAGAAGCTTTCAAAGGGTCCATGATCACTCTGGTGGAGCTGCAGAAATCCACAGCCCAGGTGAGAGAATCTGTCCACAAGACAACTGTGAGTAGGACACTCCACAAATCTGGCCAATATAGAAGAGTGACAAGAAAAAAGCCATTGTTGACAGAAAGCCATAAAATGTCCTGTTTGCAGTTTGCCAGCAGCCATGTAGAAGAAGGTGCTCTGGTCAGACCTGACCAAAGTTGAACTTATACTTAAATGCAAAACGCTATGTGTAGTGGAAAAGTAACTCTGCTCATCACCCTGAACACATTATCTCCACTGTGAAACATGGTGGTGGCAGCATCATGTTGTGGGAATGCTTTTCTTCAGCAGGGACAGGGAGCTGGTCAGAGTTGATGGAAAGATAAATGGAGCTAAAAACAGGACAATCCTGGAAGAAATCCTTTATTGGCTGCAAAAGACTTGAGACTGGGAAAGAGACCCACCTTCCAGCGAGTCAATTACCCCAAACATACAGCAAGAGCTACAATGGAACAGTTTAGATCTAAGGGGTCAATAGGGGCAAAGGAGTTAAGTGCTAGCCCCTACCTGGAAGGTTGCAGGTTCAGTACTCGCTCACTCTGTCAAAGTCATGTTCTTGGGCAAGACACTTCATGCTGCTTGCCTGCTGGTGGCTGAAGGGACCAGTAGTGCCTGCATCTGGCCTCACCTCACTGTCAGTGTGCCACCAGGGCAGCTGTAGCTACAATGTAGGCCATCACTGTCAGTGTGTGTGAATGGGTGAATGACTTGTGTGGTTGTATTTACCGTTTTTACCAAAGAACATTCATGTGTTAGAACGGCCCAGTCAACGTCCAGACCTAAACCCCATTGAGCGTCTATGGTGAGACTGGAAAACGGCTGATTTTTACATGCTCTCTATCCAGTCTGGGTGAGCTTGAGCTATTTTGCAGGAAATAATGGACAACATTTTCTGTCTCTTTGTGTGCAAAGGTGGCAGAGACAATCCAGAAAAGACCTGCTACTGCATTTGCAGTGGCTCTACAAAGAATGGATTCAGGAGGGCTGAACACAAACGCACGTTACACTTTTCTTTTTCACTTAAAATTCAGAAAAACGTCTTTGTTTCATTCCACTTTCCATTTATTCCCCGCTTTGTCTTGGTCTATCACAGACAATCTCAAGATAAAGCATTTTAAGTTTGTGGTTGTAAAGGTTCAAAGGGTATGACTACTTGCATGTCACGTAGGTAAAAAAAACAAAACAAAAAACAAAAAAAAAAACAAGAGATCTGACAGCGTATCAATGCATTTGATTATTTAATCATTTTTCCAACCACCCACACGTGTCCTGCGAGTGTGCCTTGCTGTTGGAGGACTCCAGCTATAGAGCCTTTGTTCATCAGCAGTCTGGTCACATAGGGTTGTCTCTGTGGCCCTGGTTCTGGGATCTGAGTCTGTGAAGTGACTGCCAAGTCCCCAAGGGCACTGATAACACACAACATTCACTCGCCTGTGTGTGTGTGTGTGTGTGTGTGTGCGTGTGTGTGTGTGCGTGTGTGTGTGTGTGTGTGAGCTAGGCCAGGCTGATAACAGTATGGCAAGAGGGAGCAGCTGATAAGACCCTCTTGTTGCTTGGGGTAACCAGGCTTTGTTAAACGAACCCAGAGAAATGTGGTGTGTGTGTGTGTGTTTTCTGTAACTGAGAATAACTTCTTAAAAGTCTTTTTTTCAAACCAACCTCCTTCCGTCATTCTGTTGAAGCTCCACTTACAGACTCTGAAAACTACTTTCACTTTCTCTTCTACACGTGTCACCCAGCCAACAGCCACTCATTCTTTACCTTTAGTCTTTCTGTTGTTTGCTTTTTCAGATCAAACCAGCATGGAGCTGGCAAATGGAATAAACGTGTGCTTACCTTACGCTTGTACCAGGTTTCTGTGAGTGACACAGCAGCAGCTGCCTGCAGATCCAACAGAGGAACTGAAATTGTTCTCATTTCATTTGTCAGACCCAGAGTCTTTATCTGCTCTCAGACCTGGGACCAGTTTCCTTTTGTCACCAGAAAGGGAGTGACGCCCTGACTTAAGATCAGTAATCAGTTTACAGCCTGTTGAGTTTTTTTTCTTCTCTGTGATCCTCTTGTCAGTTCTTGTTTTTAATTCTAGAGAACTGGTTGGCCCTCCACCCCCATCCTCACCTGCTACTGTGAGATCTGATTGGTTACCTGTGTTGTTAGTCAAGGTAACCCATAGTGACCATTGTCAGAGTGGAACAAATGTAAACACAGGTTTATTTGCAATGTAAAGCAGCAGGGAGCATGGCAAGCAACAGATGTGTGGTTGATATGATGGTGGGCTCATAAAAGTGTGAGATGAGTTATTACACACATTCACACAAGGACTGTAGACACAACAGTGACTCTTCTCATAAAGCTAAAGTTAATATAAAAGGTTGTAGGATTAAAAATTCAGTAAGAAGTTTAATAAACAACCCCAGAGTCAGGAGAGGTTTTAGTTTCTGCTGCTCCTGACGCTCTCTAGTGGCAAAACTCTGCAAATAGTCCTTTATTGATCCATCAGTAGATTTATTTTCTTCTTTTCTCAGCAACAGCTCGTGGATTACCCACCTTAATGTCTCGTTCAGAAACTTTTAAAACGTTTCCTGGATGTTCTCTCTGAAAATCAGGGGAGTTCTTAACAGCCCCCTCTTCAGAAAGTATGACTCAGATAAAAATCTACAAATATTTTGCTGCCTCAGCGTCACAGGAAGATCTCCTTTATTTCTCTTGAATTTTATTTATTATTATTATTTATTTATTTATTTATTTTTACAAATGTACTCTTTGGAACATGCAAAATAGATAATTTTCACACCATTTCAGACCCTGTTCTTGCCACAGCAGTGGGTGGAGTTTGACTGATAAGCCAAATAAATCAAACCTCTGCAACAGCAGCTGCAGCATCAAGAATGTGCTGGTTTGGCCCCAAACTGGGTTTACTCCCATGATGTTTTATCAGGCAGAGAGCAGGATCAGAATGTTGCAACATTTATTATTTTTCAGTTTCACCGAAATGCACCGGGCCTTCCATGATGAATCATTAAAAGTTGTGAAACTAAGCTTTTCATTCATATTTGCAACCAGATATGCTTTGGTGCTGACGAGCTGATGAGGACCGGCTGTGAAACGTGAAGGTGTGGGATCATTTAGGGTGTTGCAGATGGGAGTTGTGGGAAAAGAGCAAGGAGAGCAAAGACACGTCTATTTAATTTCTCAAGCTTCAAATTTTGTTTCAGGTTTAGTTTTCAAGAAGAACCACGAGCTTTGATCTTCTTCACGAACCACGACGTGCACAAGAACGACTTCATCTTTGTTTTTACAACATTGTCACTGTCACACTGAAGGGACGATGCAGATCACACAAGTGAATCTTTGTGGGACGTTTCTGAATCATTCACAGCTTGGCCGTTGCAGATGGATCATTGGATGACATCAGTTTGGATCAACTGGGATTTAAGATCGATTCTAACCTGCTAGCGGCTGCAGTGGGGTCAGAAATAAAACGGAGTACGAAAATGACCTCATAAAAATATTATTTAACAAACCTTTTTAACTGTCACAAACTCATTATAACATTACAACATATATTCTGACAGATTTCTCATGATTATATCATGATCCAATAAGCCTGCTCCCATCTCCATGACAACAACAGCCTGCTGACACCTGCTCCTGTCAATCAAACTCACCCTAGTCACCTGTTTCACCAGCCACATGAGCTCCCCACCCAGCGACAGTCTCCTCGCCAGATGTGACGACTGGTGAAAATAAATCCTTAGTGGGGCTGATGTGCAGAAAAAGGTGTCAATAAATATTCAAATGAACAGTTGGAAAATGACTACAGTTCCACAGCAATAGGTTATTTCTCTCCTTTAAACGAGCATTTTCAGAGAAAGTCGATGAAAACATTTACAGCTTAGTTAAACAGTAATGATAGACAAGCTCACGCAGGACGTTTAGGGGATTGTAGCTGCTGAAGGTTCTTGTTTGGTGTAGAATAAAGGACCACGCTCAAGCTGATGTCTATTCAGCCATCACCATCAAACCCCGTGGAAAAACTACAATGAAATAATGAAAATGCAGATATCACGTTAGCTAACTGAAATTCCAACCCAAATAAGAAATGCACAAGCATACACTGAATGTCTTTTTATGAAAGAACAACTGACGAACAAATTGTCCATTTTTGTTCTTATCCATGAGAGAGGGTGTTTTTCAGCTCTAGACTTTTGTTTCCATCTGCATGTGTCTAAAGCTCGCTTCACGCGGCAGGATAATCATGCCAATTTTAATCTTATCAGATAATCTTATCGTGTGTGGTGTGTTATGACTGCTCTGGTCCTAGGAGGATGTCAGGGCCGTTCCGATATATTAATCCTTTTTGCAATATTTGCGATTGAAATCCTCATTGTGAACGTTTAAGACAAATAGCAACACTTAAAACAACTTCCAAACTGGAAAAAACTAATATCCGCGATAAACATCTGTTTAAGTACCGGACGAGGTTATCTCTGCTTTCTCAATGTCCATATTGCTAGATATGCTGAGTTTTAAGGAGCAATCCCGGGGAATTTAGTCTAGAAATGCAATTACCGTAACCGTGCGCGATCCCGCAGTGGCTAATCATTTTTTGGCAGCCAGTCGCTTTTTGGCACAACACCTGGCACGGAGTTCGGTTGAACGTCTCTGGTAATCCAATATCCGTTCTTGCCGCCGTATCCCAGAGAAATAAACAAATCTGACCGACTAGCAGAGGCTTCAGAAACTTCATCTGACTGATGACACATTGTTCTCTGCAGAAACACTGCAGAAACACCGGAGTCAGGCGTTGTTTACTATCGATGTTTCAGCAGATTTCCTTGTGAAACGTCACCAGCTGCCCAGGGTTTAGACCGGAAGTTAGTTTCTGTTTTTCCCGCGCCAGTAAAAAACATCAGATTTTCTTTAAATTCCAGTCGTGAAAATCCAAAAACCTTTTTCATCTGAGATTTTAATACTTCTTTACACATGCCATTCAAAGGCATTTTGCCTCTGGTCAATTTCTTTAAAGTCTTTTGTATTATCCGACCAGAGTTGAACCCTAATCTCCTAGTCCCAAATTGGACACTCTCTTCTTTGTACAGGGAGTGCAGATTTATTAGGCAAATGAGTATTTTGTCCACATCATCCTCTTCATGGATGTTGTCTTACTCCAAGCTGTATAGGCTTGAAAGCCTACTACCAATTAAGCATATTAGGTGATGTGTATCTCTGTAATGAGAAGGGGTGTGGTCTAATGACATCAACACCCTATATCAGGTGTGCATAATTATTAGGCAACTTCCTTTCCTTTGGCAAAATGGGTCAAAAGAAGGACTTGACATGCTCAGAAAGGTCAAAAATAGTGAGATATCTTGCAGAGGGATGCAGCAGTCTTAAAATTGCAAAGCTTCTGAAGCGTGATCATCGAACAATCAAGCGTTTCATTCAAAATAGTCAACAGGGTCGCAAGAAGCGTGTGGACAAACCAAGGCGCAAAATAACTGCCCATGAACTGAGAAAAGTCAAGCGTGCAGCTGCCAAGATGCCACTTGCCACCAGTTTGGCCATATTTCAGAGCTGCAACATCACTGGAGTGCCCAAAAGCACAAGGTGTGCAATACTCAGAGACATGGCCAAGGTAAGAAAGGCTGAAAGACGACCACCACTGAACAAGACACACAAGCTGAAACGTCAAGACTGGGCCACGAAATATCTCAAGACTGATTGTTCTAAGGTTTTATGGACTGATGAAATGAGAGTGAGTCTTGATGGGCCAGATGGACGGGCCCGTGGCTGGACTGGTAAAGGGCAGAGAGCTCCAGTCCGACTCAGACGCCAGCAAGGTGGAGTACTGGTTTGGGCTGGTGTCATCAAAGATGAGCTTGTGGGGCCTTTTCGGGTTGAGGATGGAGTCAAGCTCAACTCCCAGTCCTATTGCCGGTTTCTGGAAGACACCTTCTTCAAGCAGCGGTACAGGAAGAAGTCTGCATCCTTCAAGAAAAACATGATTTTCATGCAGGACAATGCTCCATCACACGCGTCGGCAAGAAAGGGTATAAAAGAAGAAAAACTAATGACATGGCCTCCTTGTTCACCTGATCTGAACCCCATTGAGAACCTGTGGTCCATCATCAAATGTGAGATTTACAAGGAGGGAAAACGGTACACCTCTCTGAACAGTGTGTGGGAGGCTGTGGTTGCTGCTGCACGCAATGTTGATGGTGAACAGATCAAAACACTGACAGAATCCATGGATGGCAGGCTTTTGAGTGTCCTTGCAAAGAAAGGTGGCTATATTGGTCGCTGATTTGTTTTTGTATTGTTTTTGAATGTCAGAAATGTTTATTTGGGAATGTGGAGATGTTATACTGGTTTCACTGGTAAAAATAAATAATTGAAATGGATATATATTTTTTGTTAAGTTGCCTAATAATTTTGCACAGTAATAGTCACCTGCACACACAGATACCCCCTAAAATAGCTAAAACTAAAAACTACCAAAAATATTCAGCTTTGATATTAATGAGTTTTTTGGGTTCATTGAGAACATGGTTGTTGTTCAATAGTAAAATTATTCCTCAAAAATGCAGCTTGCCTAATAATTCTGCACTCCCTGTAGTTGTGACATGTGCAATGACATTAAAGTTGAATTCTATTCTAAAAAATTATGTTCCCCAAATAGATTAGTTTACTTTTTTATTTGTTTTTGGTCATTTTTAGTATTAGACAAAAACATCCAGCATGTCAATCATTGGACTGAGGAACACAAATGTATTTTAAGGCTTTTCTTACGTTTCTGACAGGATTGATTCCTCCCTGGTGAAGTAACCCATCATGACCACAAACACCATCTGCATCTTTTAATTCGTTGTCTCTTCTTGTCAGATTCTCCCACAAACCCTCAACAGAGCTGGTTATAAATTAGATAAACATGAATAATTCTAATAGTGGGCATATGTCTTGTTACTAAACTATAATATTATTAGCACACGCTGACCTACACACACACACACACACACAGTTTGAAAATTCCGATGTAGAACTGAAAAGGAAATGGATGGAAGAAAAGCTCCTGAGTCCACGGTTTGTCAGTCTGATGAATTCCTTCTGCTGGCCACGTCTGCTCACCTTCTGCTGTCTCCACCCGCTGTTTGTTTATGTTTGAGTGTGTTTGTGCTTTCAACGCATGGTCCGAAGTGTGTGGCATTCGTACATCTGTGAAAGTGAGTGATGAGCTTCATTTTCGTGTTGTTTATCAGCCATTCCTTCAAGTGTGAAATCAGTGGTGTGTGATCAGAAACAACATGTCAAATTAAACAAACACATGCCTGTGTGTGTGTGTGTGTGTGTGTGTGTGTGTTACTTTGAACATGGGTTTCTACATTTCATACAAATGGAAAAAACATATTTTCTTTCATCTCTCTAAATGTAAGCAGACGCTTTGCCAGACCCAGACCTCCCCCCCTCCCGTTACCCATCCCAAACCATCTAAAGCAGGGGTGTCAAACTCATTTTAGCTCAGGGGCCACATCGAGGGAAATCTAGTCCCAAGTGGGCCGGACTGGAAAATTAAAAAAAACTTCAGATTGTTTTCTTTGTTTTAATACAATCAATATAAAACAAGGCTGGAGCCTGAGGACCGTGTAGTACAAGTACAACACCTGAAGTGTACTTGAAAATTTGAAAAAAAAAAAAAAAAAAATCAACAAATAAAAAAAACATTCCTTAGTGATTCAAAGAGCTTACAGATCACATGGCTAGATCAGTTTCATGCAGCACTTAAAGTATATTTGACTCATTTTACTTTACATCTTTTAGCTTTCACCGGAGCATCAATNTCAGAAGTCACATCCTGAGTGGCGGCCATCTTCAGGATGTGATTCAAGTTCTTGTGTGAGCCTTGAGCGCAGCTTTGTTTTATTTATACTCATTACAGAGAAAACTTGCTCGCAAAGTTAAGCCTATTTTCACTCTACATTGTAAAGTATGAAAATAAAGTTTATACAACCATCTCGCGGGCCGGATTTAACCTGCTTGCGGGCCGGATCCGGCCCGCGGGCCGCATGTTTGACACCTCTGATCTAAAGCCTTTATGGTGCATGGTGGCGCAGTTGTTAGCACTGTTGCCTCGCAGCACGAAGGGTGCAGGTTCGAAACTCGGCTACGGCCTTTCTGCGTAGAGTTGCGTGTTCTCCCCATGCTTGTGTGGGTTTCCTCTGGGTACTCCGGTTTCCCCCACAGATCACAACATGCCCTATAAATTATAAATTGTAAGTTGCTTTGGATAAAAGCGTCTGCTAAATATATAAACATAAACAAATAAATAAAGCCAGAAGTGAAGCCAGAAACTTAAGAGCACATTTATCAGATGCAGATTATCTAGAAGTGAGTTTTGGGGATCAAACCAAGCCCCCACAATGCGGCTCAGAAAGTGGTCTCAACCCGGAAGTACCAAAAATTGCAGTTCCACCCTCATCCACTGGGGGCTGGTGTCAGAAGCGAGCAAATCCTCATTGACTCCCATGTTAAAAATACAAATTTTACAGCAGATTTACAGGTTTACAGCCTGGTACCAAAGCATGTATTTTGTTTAAATGATCTAGTTTACACTCATGACAACTCTGAGGGGGGTTAATTTTTTTCTCACTCTTCTGTTTAAGTGTATTAAAAGCCTAAAATTCTGTATAATTAATGAGCATCAGACCCACGTGACCACAGAGCTAGCTCCGTGGAAAGGCCTCAGTAGAGCCTCGGTCTGGCCTGGAAACTGCTCCGGCATTTTGAGTCTCTGTGTTTGTGTATTCTTCTTTGGATATTTTCTGTGCAATTGTTGGACAAAATGACTTGCTGTGGCATTAATTGCACTAATAGAGCATCCAAGGAGTCTCCGCTTCATTTTTTTCGGTAAGTAAAATTATATTTATGTATTTTAGGTCACTGCCGAGCTGAGCTTAAATTTTAACATGTACTGTTTAACCATGAAATTTAAATGTAATAGGGTAAAACCCAGTGCATTTAACATAATGCTGCATTTTAGAAAATGGGTTGAAATATAACATGTTGGTGGAGCTGGGTTCCGACTATCGGCTTGTGGAGCTCTCAGGAGACCGATGTTTTCCACCTGTTCTCCCCTCCCCGCAGCTCGGCGCTTCTCTGTCTGATCGCGGCTCCTGTCTACTGTGCGGCCTGACGGCTTGTGGAGCTCTGGGACGGGAACCTTTCCACCCGGTTCTCCCCAGCGGCAGCTCTGCACATCTCAGATCGCAGCGCGCTTGTCTGCTGTGCGGCTGCCGGCTTGTGGAGGTCTCGGAGACCTCTGTGTTCCACCCGGTTTTACCCAGCGGTCAGCCCGGCGTATCTCTGACTCAGAAGCTCTGGTGTTGTGCACAGTTAACTCCGGTTGTAGCTAGGTTGCTACCTCCGTTAGCTTAGCTCCCATCTCTGCATTAGCTTTGGGTTAGCTTCAGGTTAGCTTGTAGCTAGTTCGACCGGGTGTCGTCAGTTGATCCCAGCCTTACAGCCCCACCCTCAGCTCCTCCTCTCTTCCCTTTTATGGAATTGTCTGGGCTTGACGGAACCTGTGACACAGTCAAAATTGCGGTGGTGGCCTACCCTAACCTCCCATTTTAGTACAAAAACTTATTATTGGAGCCTATGGAAACCCATTGTCCATATATGTATGTCGATGGATAAAACAGACTCATTTCAGTTACTTTGAGCCAATTCAGAGGGCGACATTGTCCTCTACTGCCCACGCATAAACAAGTCATCAGTAACACCTGTGCCACTCTGATGAAGGCGACAGGAAGGAGCCAAAACTGTAAGTTGAAAGGTAGAGAATACAACTTTTACTACTCTCTGTGTAAATAAGAATCATCCATCCATCCTTTTTCATCCGCTTAGCCTAAGCTAAGTTTCTGGAAAACCTCACCAGGGAGGTGTTCAGGAGGCATCCTAACCAGATGCCCAAGACACATTAAATGGTTCCTCTTAATGCGGAGGAGCAGCGCGTCTACTCCGATCCCCTCCCGGATGACTGAGCTTCTCACCCTATAGGGAGAGCCCTGCCAGCCTACAGAGAAAACTCATTTCCACCGTTTGTACCCGTGATCTCGTACTTTCAGTCACCACCCAAAACTTGTGACCATAGATAAGGGTTGGTAAATCAATTGGTAAATTGAGAGCTTTGCCTTCTGGCTCAGCTCTCTCTTCACCATGCCAGATCAGTACAAAGCCTGCATCACTGCAGATGCAGCACCATTCCGCCTGTTGATACTCATTTTTCCCTCACTCGTGAACAAGACCCCGACAAAAATCAGACAAAATTATTAAAGGTATGGTTGACTGAAAAAAACAATTAAAAATATTTTTATGATTATAATCAGTCACTTTGAGTTTTTCATGCAGACCAAACATGAAAATAGTCTCCTACACCTATGTCCTGCATTAGCTTCTGATAGAAAATAGACAGTTAAAATCTAGGATTTGAAAAGCTTCACAGATCTATGTCACACTGTAAATTAGCATCTTGGACTTACCCATCTTGACTCACAACGGGAAAGGCTGTTAATGTAACATCTGAGAGTCAGCAGAGGACATCTCAGCTAGTTTAAGCTAACTGTTAGCATTAGAAACTTCTCCACACAACAGAAGCTCCTCCAGGCTTGTGTTATTTGTGGGTTTTTTTAGATACAAAGAACCTATGTATGGCAGGTTAGTTGCTTAGTAGTTGCAGCTTCGTTAGTAACTCACTTATATTTTTAAAAGTAAAAATCTCGTTATTTATTTATATTGAAACTTATTCGTATAAAATATGACATTATCTTCCGTGTCACGTGACTTTATGTGACTGCCATGGTCACGTGATGCAAGCCTGTTCCATTTAACTGTTTTCTTTGACCAAGGAAGGACAGTGTCCTTGTAAGTAAGGTGCCTGGCCTTGCAAGACATCACGGCCAGGCGCCTTGACATTGAGAAACACCCCAGGAAATAAGACTACAAAACATGCCGTCTGAAGCTCAGCTGTGACCAATGGTGCACCAGTATATGTCTTCCCCCCGTGAATGACTCACGTAGCATTCATTTGTCCTAGAGACCACTGCAGATGTATTGATGAAACGAGTGATCTACTCCTTTAAGAAGGCAAAACACAGAATGAACTAAAAAGTTGCAACTAAAAAAATGATGATTAAACCAAAAAATATGAATATTACATTCTTCTAGCCTGGCCTGCCAGACTCGTCCTCTGTTTAATTCTGCACAGAGGAAGAGTCTGGTAACTCACAGGCAGAGGTACATGGGGGGCAGGACTAGGCAGCTCAAAAATGATCAGTCAGAAAAAGACGGCCATGCCGACTGTACTGCGCGACGCTGTACTTTTTTAGCTATAGTAAAAATAAATAAAATACGGCGCAAACATCTCTTTTTTTTTTTACAAGAAAGGCTTTTAGCGCTTCGACTTTTTGTGGTTTTAAATACATTTGAGTCATTTAGAACAGAGGAAAGACCCGCAGTGAACTCCACCGCTGCCATCGTTGTTTATGAGAAACTGAGCGTTTCGTGTGTGACGTCCGCGACGCAGTAGTATTTTAGCTGTAGTCAAAAATGGAGTCTGGCGACGGCGCAAACATCTTTCTTTAGAAGAAAGGCTTTTAGCGCTTCTACTTGTTGTTTTAAAGACGTTCAAGTCATTCAGAACAGAGGAACGAGCCGCAGCGAACTTCGCTTCAGTCGCCATGTTTATGACAAACTCGGGGTTATGGTGTGTGACGTACGATTCTCAGCACTGATTGGCTCGGTTAGAATTCTCACGGGGTGGGGTTATTTGAATAGAAGAGTTCCCAGACAATTTCTCTGTGCAGAGTTAAACAGAGGAGGAGTCTGGCAGGCCAGGCTAGCATTCTTCCCTTTTGCATATTTAAATGAACATGTAGACCTTGAATGTGTTACCTCGGCTTTAAAAGAGTTTTACTCACTGAGCAACAGACTCTTTCAACTCTTTCTGGTTAAACTTCTGCTTTTGGAGAACTCACAGAAGATCCATCACGTATTAACCCTCTCAGGCTCAAAATAAGTTTTGATAAAAGGACGAACAACTAAGTCCTTCAGGGGTACTTCTGAGTTACAAAATGCTCACGAAATACGTTTGTGGAGTAACCAGGTAGGTAGGTTTTAACGTTGCAAATCTGCAACGCCTGCGTCCAGAGGGTTAAAGGGGCCAACAGTAAGCAGAGCCAGACATTTCAGCCGCTGCTGGGAGCAGAAAATTCAGATAGGAATGTACTGAATGTGATTTCTTTCAATTAGACCTGCTGCTCACAGCGCCGGTGGGTTGATTTAACGTCAGACTACAGTGGAGTGATTGAAGACACGTTGGAAGAACAGCAGCTGAGGAGTTATGAGGAGGGACTGGGGCAGGAATGCAGCAACAGAAAAAAAAGAGGCACGAAAACACAAAGAAAGGAGAAGAAAGAGTGAAGGAGAGGAGAGTGGATGAAGAAATTAGATGATGGAGGATGAAAGATCACAGGACACAGAGCTGCTGTGGCTGCTAATGTGACGTGCATGACACCAGTATAGCTTGGTTTGTGTGTATGTGTGTGTGTGTGTGTTTGTGTGTGATGAAACGTTGGAAGAAAAATAAGGAGATCAATGTAACATTTTGTGCGAGCTTTTACTATCACATGATGTAGCCTACTGTCACACTAAAGTCAAGATGACTTGTGAGCACACACACGCACGCACGCACACACAAACACACACACACACACACACACACGCACGCACACACGGAAAAGCAACTTTTAAAGTTATTCTTTGATGCAGTACAAATGTTGATTGACGTCTCAGTGCATTTCTTTTTTTAAATACAGCACAACTCCTTTTATTGGCATTATTTTTATTTTCTTTGTTGGGGTAAAACTACTTTGTAGCATACCAGCCTTGGTAATGAGTCAAAATAAAATAATGAAAAGCAAGCTTAACCATCAAAGCAATAAAGCCACAAAGTATAAAACGCAGCTGGTATCACACAAAATATCAGTAGTTCAGAAAAATACATGAAGCATAAGATTAAACAGATTTATGTGAAAAGTATGAAACAACATGTCAACTTTATTTAATACAAATACACATTTAAGCAGAAATACATGAACAGGAGCTGCATCACACAGCCTCACACTGGTGGTGCCGTCTTTATAATGGCAACATCAAAGTGAGACTCAGTGCCTATTTTCCTTAAGTTCAACTGTCCAAGACTTAACCCATTTCCACAGGCCAATTCAAGCACATTTCTGTGTACAATTCAGTTATTATTTTACTTTTTGTAGATATAGTGGGGTTAAAAAGTATGTGGCACCCACTAATATAGCAAGGTTTCCCACTTAAAAAGGTGAGAGGTCTGTAATTTTCATCACAGGGACACTTCACCTGTGAGAGACAGAATGTAAAAACAGGAATTTTTAAAAAATATGTTTGTATAATGGTGCAAAAAAAAAAATCAGGATTTGGTCAGCAACAAAGGTTTGTAATGTAATTTTATTTGGTAATGACAATGGCCAAACATTTCCTAGGTCTTCACAAGGTTTGCACACACTGGTGCTGGTATTTTGGCCCATTCTTCCATGCAGATCTTCTCTAGAACAATGATGTTTTAGGGCTGTCACTAGGACTTTCAACTTCCTCCACAGATTCTATTAAATTGAGGTCTGCAGACTGGCTAGGCCACTCCAGAACCCTGGGATGCTTTTTCTGGAAGATCAAGCCACATTTCATCTTCAGTGCTCTCACTGATGGAAAGAGGTCTATGGCCAAAATCTCACCATACAGTGGGGCCAAAAAGTATTTAGTCAGCCACCGATTGTGCAAGTTCTCCCACTTAAAATGATGACAGAGGTCAGTAATTTTCATCATAGGTACACTTCAACTGTGAGAGACAGAATGTGAAAAAAAATCCATGAATTCACATGGCAGGATTTTTAAAGAATTTATTTGTAAATCAGGGTGGAAAATAAGTATTTGGTCAATAA
>SSNQ01000167.1:717640-738247 GCA_006942095.1 Nothobranchius kuhntae | reverse complement strand
TTTTTTTCACATTCTGTCTCTCACAGTTGAAGTGTACCTATGATGAAAATTACTGACCTCTGTCATCATTTTAAGTGGGAGAACTTGCACAATCGGTGGCTGACTAAATACTTTTTGGCCCCACTGTATGTGGCACCATTGCTTGCTTGTCTGTAGGTGCTAAAAACTTATTTTCTGAACTCTTATATAAATAAATTATTTTAAATCATACATTCTGTCTATCATAGTTGAAGTGCAACCATGATGAAAATTACGGACATCTAATATTTTTAAGTGGGACAACTTGCATAATCAGTGGCTGCCAAATACCTTTTTACCCTGCTGCTCTCTGAACGGCCTCATTTAGAAATGGGTGTTTCTCAATGTCAAGGAACCTCGCCTTGATGTCTTGGCCCCACCCCGGTTGTCTAGGAGATACGTCACCAGGAACTGCCAAGGCATGCTCAAGTGATCATGTTCTACCGAGGCGTACGTTCTCCGTTTGTTAGCCGTTTAGCTAGCTGAGCAAGGATACACGAGAGGTGTCTTGTAGCCTAGGCTTGGTCAAAAATTACCCAGAATACACCGCAGTATTTTCAAAAGGATGGCGGATCAGAAGCTGTCAGCTACTTCGGGGGATAATTTTCAAGTTTAAATGTAAGTCAATCAATTGTAGCTGTTGGGCTGATATCTGAAATTTTTTTCTTTTTAGATCCAAAAAAGTTATCTATGGTTGGTTAGCTGCTTAGTAGCTGCAGCTTCGGTGGCTAGCGGGTAGTAACTCGCTTATATATTTAATTTAGGCTTGTTATACATTTTAATTGAAACTTATATCTCCCAAGTCACGTGACGTTACATGAGTGCCGCAGAAAGCCATGGTCACGTGATGCAAGTCTGTTCGATTTAACCGTTTTCTTTGACCAAGGAAGGACAGTGTCCTTGTAAGCAAGGCGCCTGGCCTCGCAAGATATCGCCTTGCGAGGCCAGGCGCCTTGACATTGAGAAACACCGATGGAGTTTATGCCACCCGTGTTTTATAAAATAATGTCTTATGACCTGATAAGTGACTGTGTGTCACTATAATTAGCAACTAGTCAGACGCATGTAATATATATATATTTTTTTTTGTTTGTTTGTTTTTCAAAATTGGAACTAGTCACTAAAATTAGTTACTTTTTGTGTGTTACTGGAGACTTTTGGAGATGCTGACTTAAAAGTAAACTTTGTTCTTAGTCTTCCCAAAGAGCAGCTGGGTTCCTCCCCCATCCCAAAGCCTTCACAGGCAGCCCAGTTGTCATGCAGCAGCTCCCCTTCCACTGACAGTCAAATAATTAATCATAACATTAAACACAACAAAAACACTTGATGATGGCCCAAATTTTCCTTTAACACTCATACCAACCTGTATTTTCCACTCCCATAAATCTTGTAATTACAGTTTTGAAGCCCACTCGTTCTCCCTGGAGAAGGGTTAGAGACGATTTTGAAAAGGCCCATCTGGATAGTGTATGTGACTTCTTAACTGAGAAAGAAAGAACAAAGCCACATTTAATCAGTCCTACATCCGTTGAGTTTGATCTTTTCAGTTTTTTCCTCATACGTCCTGCTGTCTCACCTCTTGGTGCCAGCTCAGGCTGTGATGGACTTGTTGGTGGTGCGGGAGTTGGTCTGATCAGAGGCTCGGTCTGTGACTTTAAGCTTCATACACGACTGCTTTTCATCTAGCAGCATTTCTGCTGGAAGACACCAGCAGAACAGACAGGACTGGAAGAAAAGTGGACAGAAAAGTTGATGTTTGGGGAAAATATGAGGCAGAGCGGAACAGAAAGAATCTGAATGACATTCGGTTTGACAATTCATTCACAGACTACATTTACATGCAGCCAATATCCGGGTTATGATCGGGTTAAGGTCGGTATTCGGGTTTCTGAGCTGATCAGAATAACCCGTTTACAAGCATAAATAGAAAGAGTTACCCCTAACTTGCATAACCCGATTTAAATGCGGACGTTGGGGTAGCGTCAGGACGTATGGACTACGTCAAGACGCAATATGCGTCATTTCCGGTTATTCTTGTTCCGGTATCCGTGAAAACAACAACCAGTTCGGAAGAGATAGCGACCGCGTTTGTTTGCGCTTTAGTGCTGGTATTGACCCACCAGCAGCTCTTACAACGACTGTGCGTACTGGCCTTCATTCAAAGGAGAGTACGTGGGCAAGAAATGGCAAATATAGAGAGAGCTGCGCTAAACATACAAGACGTCTCGCTACTCAAAAGACCAAGATTCCTTGCGAACAGAGCATGCGCAGAACACACACTTTGATGGGGATATCCCGATATGCGTTTACACGACCAAACATTCCGGTTCGAAAAGGGTTACCCCAGGTGTAGTAACCGGGTTTTGAAAAACCCGGTTATGAGCATATCCGGGGTTTTGGCGGTGTTTACATGGCCATGCGGAACCGGGTTATTGTGAATATTCGGGTTTTAAAAGGGTTACTGGCTGCATGTAAACGCACTGACTGAGAGATAAAATGAGCACACGGGGAACTTCAAATACCAAAGTAGGGTTCTGTGTAGTTGTTGACAGTAGTCAGTATCTTACATGCAGTAGATAGCAAGCTAACGGCTTATCAGAATGGTACTAAATCCCTGTTTAACTTTTATATCGTTTTACTAGGCATTTTGTGGTTTTTAGATCTCTTGTGTTGCTTTTTATTTGCATTTTTATATTTTAAAGACCAAGTTGACTGAGAAAAAGTCTTTTATTTTATTTTATTTTTTGTCAAGTATGATTAGCCAATTTAACTCTGAATGACCATTCATAGACTCACCCATCTTGGCTTAACAGGAATTACTGTTGTTGATGTAGCCTCCAGGAGAGGGCAGAGCAAGTCTAGACTAGTAGAAGCTAGCATTAGCAACTCCACAACATGGCAGAACTCCGTCAGGCTTGTGTTATTTGTGGAGATGAAACATTTTACCAGCGTCAGTGGTAGAGTTGCGTTGATGTTAGCCAATCAGAGGGAAGAACTTACACCCAAAAGATCTCCGCAGCTACAGCCTGGTAGCATTGAACTCATTAAGATCCTCCTCGAGAGGCTGGTTCTCAACCATCTTTGCCGCCTGGTGAGGTCTTCACTGAATCTGCTGCAGTTTGCCATACCAGCCTGGCATCGGGGTATATGATGTCATCATCTCCCGTCTACACCGAGCTCTAATGCACCTTTCTGACAGCTCTTCTCAGCATGAGTCGAATGGGTTTGGTCCAGTTGAACAGCCTTTTCCGACAGCAGTCGGTATTTTTCCCCAACTTCTCAGTTCCTGCCTCAATGTGGTTCCAACCGTTTTGGGCCAAGCCCAAATTCATTTTCAGTGTGACGTAGATCTGACTGGCTTTTCTAATTCGAAAGTTTCCGTAATCTATTTTCTATCTAATTCAGGAAATAGAAGTAAAAGTACTTTTACATGTTTTTTTTCCTTTTTGTTTCTCTTGTTCTTGTTGTGAATCTCGATTGCTGCTGTTACACCAAAATTCCTCCAATGAGAGACAGTAAAGTAAAAATCCTTTTCTACTTGTCTGTGCAGTTTCCATCAGAGTACTCATGATGACACATTTTGCCACATTTTTCAATACTAGCAAATCAGTTGTTCGTATTTTGATATGTTAGTATATGTGCAAACTGATGCATATAACACATAATGTTTGTCTTGAATAAGTAATAGGCGTTTTCATTCCATTTCTTATTTTTTTAATTTGCCCGAAATAAATAAAAAATAACCAGTTTTCTTGTCCGGGGATCGGACCGTCAATGCTCCCGCCTCGGTCTGCCACCCGATCCACATTGCACCGGACCCTTCATGTTCCTCCTGCGGGTGGTGGGTCCACAGTTGGATGAGCCCATGTATCCGGTTCGGGCGGGGCCCGGCCGGGCCCCATGGGCGAAAGCCCGGCTACCAGGCGCTCGCTCACGGGCCCCAACCCCAGGCCTGGCTCCAGAGTGGGACCCCGGTAACCCTCCGGCCCGGGTACTCCGACTCTTTGAATTTACTTCCATGAAAGATCCTCTGAACCGTTCTTTGTCTCACCCTTCACCTAAGACCAATTTGTCATGGGAGACCCTACCAGGGGCACAAAGTGCCCCAGACAACATAGCTCCTAGGATCATTAGGGCACTCAAACTCCTCCACCACGATAAGGTGACGGTTCAAGGAGGAGTTAAGGAGGGAGGGAGCTGAGCCAGAAAGCCAGGCTCTCGATTTACCGGTCGATCTACGTCCCAGTCCTCACCTATGGTCATGAGCTTTGGGTAATGACCGAAAGAACGAGATCGCGGATACAAGCAGCCGAAATGAGTTTCCTCCGTAGGGTGGCCGGGCTCAGCCTTAGAGATAGGGTGAGAAGCTCGGACATTCGGGAGGGACTCGGAGTAGAACCGCTGCTCCTCCGGATCGAAAGGAGTCAGTTGAGGTGGTTTGTGCATCTGTGCAGGATGCCTCCTGGACGCCTCCCTGGGGAGGTGTTTTGGCCATGTCCTGCCGGCAGGAGGCCGCCGGGTCGACCCAGGACACGTTGGAGAGGTTTCATCTCCAATCTGGTCCGGGAACAACTTGGGGTCCTACCGGAGGAGCTGGTGGAGGTGGCCGGGGAGAGGACGGTCTGGAGCTCCCTAGTTGGGATGCTGCCCCCACGACCTGGATAAGCGGAGGAAGACGACGACGATGATAAATAAAAAATCAATAAATAAATAAAAGCATTTATTACTGGCAATGACCTTCCCAATGCAAAAACAAGAGCTCTAAAGCAATTCATCAGAGGGTCATTGGATGAATGAAAAAACTGACATAACTGCTGTAGATTCTGATCAAACTGGAAATTATTTTATTTTATTTGAATTACTTACTTTAATCCTGCTCTGACACATCTGCCAGACCACCATGTTAAACATAAAACAACAACAGCTAATTAGAAAAAATCTGTTAGACTTAAGTCCTCCCACTTATTCTTGTACTTACCATGACAGTTTATGTTTCAAAGTAATAATCTCCACTCTCCTCTGCCTTTGATTGGCTTAGATTAGGACAGTTTTGCCCAATCACTAGAGTTGACAGGATGATGCTGCGTTCAAGACTACACGGAAATACCTAATAAGCCATCTTCTGTGTCGATGGAAAACAAATTGGGGGTTTAGAGCTGTTAGCTTGTGCCTTCCATGAGAGCAGGTAAGATACTCACCCACCTAAATAAATCCAGCCTATTCCTGTAAAAGAAGCATCACCTACCCTAAAGCAGTTCTTGAAGCGCTTGCTGACCATGTACAAGGCAATTGGGTTGATACAGGAGTTGACAGAAGCCATGTTGATTCCAATGTAGTCCAACACCAAGAAGAAACTGAAGCACAGAGACACACTGCGTCATGTCTACCCCGTTTCCCTCCAAGAGTCTTACATGAAGGTCTTTCCCTCGTACCTGAGCAGCTCACAGCGGTTTGGATCCTCTTCATCATAGATGGTGAGCTTTAGGATGCGGCTGATGTGGAGAGGCAGCCAGCACAGAGCGAAGACCAGAACCAGACAGAACACGGTCTTCGCCACCTCCCTCCGCTGAACTCACAAACACACATAAATCAGCACCAGACCCTGAAACAACTGCTGTGAGAATCTAGCTTCAGTTGATGATTGAAAACATACGCTTTTCCATAAACCTCGCTGTCACAAATCAAGTTAGTTAAAACACCCTCTGTCTCTAATTTAGCTGGTTTATTGCTGATGCTTGAAAACACGTATGCATTTTTATGGCTATTATTCAACTCATTCAACGTTTTTTTTAATGTGCTTGAACAGCTTTAATATCACCTGACCTGTTTAAGGTGGTCACTGAGAGCAATCTGCACTCCGTTCTTCTTCCTCAGCATCTCGCAGGTCATCAGGGTGTAAAAAATGGCGGTGCAGGCCAGTGGCAGGCAGAAATACGCACTGAAGAGCCACCAGTCTTTGGCTAATTTGTAGGTCTACACAGAGAGAACAGAAGAAGAAGGCTGGATTGTTATCAAACATCTGCTGGAAAGCAGAAGAGGCTGATTTAGTGGAGTGCGACCGCAGGATGACCTGGCGTGAAGGGAGAACTCAAGGGTGTGCTTCAAAAGTTAAATTATTAAAAGGTTTCAGTGAGATGGCAGCTGTAGAGTTCAAGGAACTGGAACATACATAAACTCATGCAGCGTGTAAAATAATTGTTGTTTCCTGTGAAATGTTTGGCGATCTCATTTTCTGTGAACTTGTTCTTACCTCATAGTCATTAAGTTGTCACAGTGTGATTGTGAATGCTTTTATGCTAAGAAGGCATGCACATCTGCACTGTGTCTAGGTCTCATTCGTGTGCTTTTGGTGCACTCAGCTGAGTCAACACATGCCATTTGACTCGAAATGATCAGGAAAAGGTCTCTGAGGACTGGTGTGTCTCAGCTCACCCTCATGAAACTTGTTTTCTGCATGGGATGCAGCAGGCAGATTCTCAAGTCCTCCCCTTTGTAGTCCATGGTGACCATGTCAAAGGCTATTGCTTCTGGAACAGCCAGGATGATGGATAAGATCCAGATGAGGGCGATCTCAATGGCCATCCATTTTGGGACTCCAATTCCTTTGATTCGACTCCAAGAGGCCACAGCGCGATACCTGGAGGATCCGTGAATGTGGAGTCAGTTACATAAGGGACCAGTCTCTGGTCTTAAGAATCCTGTGGAGGTTTAATCTCATTAATGTATGCATAGTTTATAGTGAAGGCACTTAAACAGTAGAACAAAACAACACGAAATAGCTTAACACGTTAAGCTATTGCTTTCTAACTGGTTTTTGTGGTTCTTGATCCATATGCTACTCGAGAGCTACATTGGACAGCACTCTGTAGCTCTCTGCTGACCAGAAACCACTATTAAGCTTGGTTTACACTTGACACGTCCACGAGGTTCGCACGACTCCGCACAGCAAAATTGCATCATTTTAACAACCACGCCCCTCCACCGCGCCTCCGCACGGCCCAAACTTTCCGCACTGTGCACCTAGGAAATTTTCTAACCACGCGGACGGTCAGACGTGTGAAAACATGGCAGACTGGCAAGAACTAGTATGGCAGAGGTTCGTAAATACAGACATTTGTATGATTCAGCTCTCAGAGATCACCGTGATCAACATGTTGATAATAATTCTTGGAGAGAAATAGCTCGCACTGTCGGAAAAGACGAGGACGCTGTTAAAAAATGCTGGAATGCCATGTTGTAAACAACAGTAATTTTTACTTCTACCATGGTGTAGTGTTGGATGTATGCCGTAGAGCTCCATGCTGCCCCCTACAGTTTGGGAGAATATTGGCTCACCGCAGAGACAAGCCGCATGAACCATAAACGCTGCAAGTTGTGAAGTGCGTTCCATCCGTGGGCCGCATCACCAAGCGGAAATGAAATGCGTCAAGCATAAACCAAGCTTTAACAGTTTTGAGGTTCAGATAGGAACACTAGTGGGAGGTCTCGGACTACTTTACAGCAATCTGTTTACTGTACCGTCAGCTAATCAAAAGCCTAGCAGTTAGCATTTTCAGTTTGCTGGCTGTCAGTTAAGAGGACAAGACAAAGAATAATAAGAAGAGGAATTATCTTTTTTTGTTGGCATCATGGCAGAGCCTAGAAGTAAAAGTAAGAGAATAATTTCTTTGGAGTTGACATAAAGAGACAACGAGCTAAAACCATAGTGAACATCTCTGCGGCCAACATTAGTTTGAGGGAGCTAATGGAAGCTATGAAATCATGGACTGATGCTGACCTGTCTTTGTTGCTACTGGACGTGGAATATTTGCTGTTTTTCATGGCTTATCAGTTGGCTTGTGTTAGCCTTAGCTTTTTGTATGTTAGCTACAGCAGCAGGCAGGCTTTGAATGTGATCTAAATTGTATCAAATATATAAATATTACATACATAATTGCTTCATGAAATTAAAAATATGTAGTGGGACACATCTAGCTATTTTCCTTTTCACTTTGTTTAGTTTTCTTGTTTTTTATTTGACTATTTTTCTGTCCTGTCTGTCTCTGTTCTCCTTGCATCTCCTCTCAATCCTACAGAAAAACTGCTGCCTGGCTTTCTAAATTTTCACCTCATTAGTTACTTTTGAACTAAGCAGTTCAAAGGGATCTACCGGCCCCAAAAATAGCAGAGTGTGTGTTGCGCACCGGCTGCATCCATGAGGTGTAGTCACCGGCGCACAAGACAGGTGATGCGCTCCGCTCTGCAGCACATCAGGCCCAAATAAAAGGCACCAGAGGATATGAGCCAACATAAACTATCTGTGTTAATTATATTTTTTGGACTGGCAACGCTTTGAAAATGATACTGAGGCCATGTGCAGGATGCAACTGGCTGGAGCGCATCAACGATCAGCGCTCTGCTTCCTCTACGCTCAAAAGGATCCCCGGAGAGTCAACATAAATAAAGAGCATAACCAGGAACTTTTATGGGCTCCCCCTGAGTGTGTAAGCTGAGGGCTCCCCTTAGCTCCCCCGTAATTTGAGCTTGTGCATATCACTCTACATTCATGCTATGGCATCTATCTTGAAATAATCAGTTGTAAGGATCCATCCATCCATCATCCATCCATCCATCATCTGAACCCGCTTTGTCCACGTAGGGTCGCGGGGGGGCTGGCGCCTATCTCCAGCGGTCAATGGGCAATCAGGTGGGGTACACCCTGGACAGAGAGCCAGTCCATCGCAGGGCACAGTTGTAAGGATTTCTGAACTAAATCAGTCTGTGATTCATAACATTCCAGACAAACAAGCATACACACAGGCATGCTAACTTTCTATGGTAGCCAATAACAAGAACACAGGCAGCTATATTTGAAAAAACCTTGGGTTGTGGTGTCATACCTGTCGATACTCAGTGCACACAGACTCAACACGGTGATCCCCACCGAGGCTTTCTGGACAAACGGCACAAGCTTACACATAGTCACCCCAAAGGGCCAGTCTTTTGCCAGGAGCTGGAGACGGATTGCAAAACAAAAGCTTGGTCATTGTTTTAAAATATGGCAAAACATCTTTCATCACAATCGCTTGTGTTTCCAGCCACAGAAATGTAGTGCAGAACAAATATGCATGAAGCTTGGGCTGCATCTAGCTGAAGCCTGAGGCATGAAATTCTAGTCAAACCATTTCCTTTGTAATCATTTAATGATAATTAGAATAAGGGTCCCTTTCTTAACGTTACTTGGTGCATTATTAAGCATTAAAAAACCATTAAGTAAAGTGTTAAAAATTGCGTTTATGCATTATATAGCATTACTAAACATGTTGTTTAATGCATTATTAAGCAGTTAACTAACGTCTGTTACTGAACCATAGTTAATGCAGCACTAAGCTTTAAATAATACTTCCATTATTTAATTACTTTGCATCCCATGTGTTGATTACTATGTTAGTTAATGTGTTAATAACCATTAATAATTATTGAAGTAATCATTCATTCTGGTTGTGTATTTGCAGCGAATAAGCAATAAGAAACAGCTAACTAATGCATCCACTTATCCTACCCTGTACTTTGGATGTTACTTAGATGGGCATTAATAAACATTTCATTAATGTCTTACTAATGCTGTAATGTGTTTGTTATCAGGAAGCCCTTACCTGAACTTAGGTAAGGTAAAAACATTGACCCCCATTGGAAACACTTTCTAAATGCTTAATAGACTCCCAAGCATTACTTAACCATAATTAATCATTAATAAATTAAATGTTGACCCTTACTGTAAAGTGTAAACGTTTATCCATTTATAAACATTTTCTAAATGCCCAATAGACTCATACGCATTACTTAAGCATTAATTAACCCTAATTAATCATTACTGAATGAATTTTGGGCCCTTAGGTTCAGTAATACAGTTTAGTTGACTGCTTAATAGTGCATAAAAAACTATGGTTGGTGATGTTATGTAATGCATAATAGCAGTTGTCAACACTTTACTTAATGGTGTATTATACTTAATAATGCACTAAGTAACGTTAATAAAGGAACCCTTATTGTAAAGCGTTACCGATTATAGTCTTCTTGATTGGCAATGGATAAATGTATTACATGGGTCATCCACTAGAGGTCAGGAGAAAAGTCTAAAACTAGGTCAGCAGTTTTATTTTGGACACGTACTAATCCCGTTAAAGAGGTAGATACCAGAGAGGTAGAAACAGGCTCATCAAATGTGATGGATTTGGTATTTTAGGGTAATTATTTTTCTCAGGTGCAACTTTTATGGTCTTTTCTATAAACAACACCTGAGTTAGATCCTCGTGTTTCATTCTGACCTATAAACACAACGCGCAGTAGCTCAGGAAGTACAGGAAAACAACGCTAAGCGTGGTAGGCATTAAACTTCTCCATCTTTTTTTTGGACGTGTGACTGGAATGTGAGTGGAAATCAACTGGAATCACCCCTAACCTCTATTTCTTCACGCCACCCTCTGTCCTGACTACATGGTGATATGTAACTGCAACCAGTTGTTTTAACACACTTGCCCGCTAACCCAAACATACTTTCTATCCCGCTCACTCAAACAGAACAAGCCCAACACACAATAACCTGCAGAGGCACGAGGGGATATGGAGGGGCTCTCAATCCAGAGGAGTAATAACATTCTAGAAGCTCTTGGAAGCCCTCCAGCTAGTGTGTGTGTGTGTTGGGAATGGGTGTGGATGGAGGATTTAAAGCCCAGTGCAGCCAGCGTATTTTTATTTGAGAACAGTTTGTGATGTCAGAAGCCTTTTCTGTGACGTTGTGTGTGTAAATCTCAGCTGCTGAGCTGACGCCTGCGACTTGTCTCACCTTATAAACATTAACGGGGATGCCAATGATGATGTGCAGCAGGTCTCCAAGGGCCAGGCTGCCAATGAGGATGTTGGGTCCGTTCCTCATGCACTTATTCTCATATATGATCCTCAGCAGCGTGGCGTTGCCAATGATGCCGACGACGAACACCAGGCAGAACACCACAGTGTTGATGTACTTGAAGGTGTCTTGGATTTCCGTGGGCCCCGTGCACATGGGTGGAAGGCGGCGGCTAGGCCTGGTGATGTTGGATCTCACTGGGCCCTGAACTACCCTCTCCATGATCCTGGGTCTCTGGGTGAGAACCAGAGCAGCCTGGGGGGGCTGCCTCTTTGACTCCAGCTGCCCTCTGGCCACAAACACGAGAGCTACCAAGAGGAGGACCTCCAGGAGGAGATGAGTCTTCATCCTGGGGTTTTATTGGCTATTGTCCCACAAATGGTGCTGATCCTGCTTTTCACCCTTGGAACAAAAATAGCAGGAGATTACCTGAAACTCGTTGGGAAACAGCTGTGCTTAAAGAAACTGCAACAGCAGAGCAGCAAAATGAGCATTCGCATTTTGATTCTAATTCTGTTAATTTCGCACCGATGAAAAGTATCTGAAGACACATTTGAAGAACTTTGTTTTCTTTAAAAAGAGGAGCTGCTCCAGGAGTTGAGCTCCTCGTTAATCGGACACGTGTGACTCGAGTAACTGAAACACAGGATGATCATGTGATGATAGGTGAGACAGAAAACAGCAGGTCGCGGATGCATAAAACCTATAGAAGATTTACAAATAAAGACGGAAACAAAACCTAACCTGGCGTTAGAACATTAGTGGTGAACGTTTCCACTTTCAGGAAAATATGTTTCCCTTTTTTTTTTTAGTGTAAGCCTTACTTAGAGAACGTTAGCACTCTACCTCTAAAATCATCATTTAGGCTTAATTCTGATTAAGTGAAAAGGACATTACAGCAGATGTCTGACTTGATTTCTTTAAAACATATAAAAATAACTTCAATGACCTAATAAATACTTTAAATAAAGATAATTACAGAAATGGGAACTCCGAACATGTATTTTTTTAAACTAAAGAAGTTTTATTGACGTCAGCTGGTGTGTTCCAGTTTGTTATTCAAGTTCTGACTCACCTAAAGCCCAGAAGAAGAAACTCCAACAAGCGTGCCTCTCAAATCAAAGCTCCTCAGTAACTCCCAGGACAACAAAAAGTCCCAAATCAAAGGGATGATGATCCATCAGTGACGGCTGAGTCATTGCCAACAGAAGCTAACAGATCCAAGGAGATCCAGATCTGTGCTCTTCTACCTGCTCGCTCCTCTCTGGTTCTGGCTCTGAAACTGCAGCTCAGAGATCACCGTCTGCAAAGCAGCTCCTCCAACTCCTCCTCTTCTAACGGAGGACAAGAGGGTGGAGGAGAGGAGGACGGAGGAAGGGAGGCAGGATGTTCACCAGTCATCCAACTCATCCAAAGTGTCCTTGTTTTAACGGCTGCCGCGGGCTAGAATCATAGCTTATGACACAAAGAGCCCTGTTGTGTTTGAAGTGTTGCTGCCTGAAGAACTTCTGCTCCGATGGGTCATTTAGTAACACGGCTACGAGGAGTTTTCATGACTTCTTCGTGTTTTTTTGTTTTTGCAGAATAAACAACCAAACAATCTCAACTATTCTCACTTTTCAGATGGTTTTAATTGTGTGAATTGACACAACCTAAACAACACGCAGAATATATCAGCTGTTCGTCTTGCTGAGAACGAACCGAAACCACAAAATATTTCATGACAAAATGGTAAATGGCCTGTATATGATATAGCGCCTTCTAGAGTCCTGGAACCCCCCAAGGTGCTTTACAACACAATCAGTCATTCACACATTCACACACACATTCACACACTGGTGGGGATGAGCTACGATGTAGCCACAGCTGCCCTGGGGCGCACTGACAGAGGCGAGGCTGCCAAGCACTGGCGCCACCAGTCCCTCCGACCACCACCAGCAGGCAAGGGGGGTTAAGTGTCTTGCCCAAGGACACAACGACAGCGACAGACTGAGCAGGGCTCGAACCTGCAACCTTCCGAATGCGGGGCGAGCACTTAACTCCTCTGCTTTCATCTGATCTGTCGCTCTTTTACTGTAACGATGTGCTTCATTATCCTGCTGTAATGAAGCAACTATAAACAACGTCACTGCTTTTTTCCTCTTAGCGGCTGTAAAAGTGACATTTTTGTTTTTCTGAGACTTGCTGCCTCTGATTAAAATCAAACGAAGCTGCTATAATGATGCTGTTTGGTAGAAGAGCACCTCCCTCCTCCTGATTTCCCCTTAACTCCCTGATGAAGATGAAAATGTGTCATTTCAACCTTTCAGACGGCAGTCAGAGTGACATCACGATGAAACACCTGCGCACTGCTTCTGTGGAACCGGCCTGCTGCTGGGCTGCTCACAGGCCAGATGACGACCGACACCGGATGCGTGTGTGTGTGTTTCTTCTTTATACTGTTTATATTTTTCATGGGCCACCACAGAAAACATCTAAAAAGCTTCCATGGTGTCCCTTGGAGATGCGCCTTATGGGTCCGTCCTTTCCATAACAATCTGAAAAGAAAATCTTGTCTGTTGCTTCAGATTTGAACCAAAATATCACTAAAGCATCATTTAAGCACATACCTATAGAACAACTGAGGAAAACAGCTGTAAATCATTCAGAGTGGGACTGGTCACATATCTAGTCTAAAGTCTCTGTGTCATCCAGGAAACTAACCACTAAATGATCCACTAGACGTTTACCCACAAGGCTCATCTTTATCCAAGGAGACGACATCTGATGAAGCTCAAAGATCACCCTTTTGGTGACTTTTGTCATAACAACATCAATTCAATTCAATTCAATTTTATTTATATAGCGCCAAATCACGACAAGAGTCGTCTCAAGGCACTTCACATAATAAACATTCCAATTCACAGTTCATTAAGCCAATCAGAAATAATGTTTCCTATATAAGGAACCCATCAAATTGCATCAAGTCACTGACTAGTGTCAGTGACTATACAGCAATCCTCATACTAAGCACGCATGCAGTGACAGTGGAGAGGAAAACTCCCTTTTAACAGGAAGAAACCTCCAGAGAATCCTGGCTCAGTATAAGCAGCCATCCTCCATGACTCACTGGGGATCGAGAAGACAGACCACACACACACACACACACACACACACACGCACGCATGCACGCACGCACGCACACACACACACACACACACACACACACACACAATAATGTGTCTATAGTTTTATTGTGATGTCATTCATCCTTACCTTCATATGATATGACAGTGCCCTACCCTATCAAGCATAATGGAGAGGGAAGTTCCTCAAACTCTGAGGCTTTTAATGATAAATGACACAAAAAGAATGAAGGTTGGTTCAAACGAACACCGGCAGTTTCTAGCTGGTCTTACGGCTGCTGGAAAGATGTTTGCATGTTGATGGAAAATGAGACAGCCTCTGAGTGTGGGTCAGTGGTCAGAGATGGAGATCTCAGCAGCTTGTCTCTACGAAGCAAAAACAGAAAATAACTCACGCCGGTCGATTATACCATCTAAAATATGTAACTTGGTCTAGACAACACCAACATGAGTGTATCCGTTTAATACGCAGAGCTATATGTAACACATGTTGCTCTCGTGTGTGTATTGTTGCCTGGACGTGGGTATCTTATTTTTACTGTCACAGCTGTTGTCATTACCTTTGTAATGATCATTTATTCATTAATAATTATTCTTTTCTGATGATCTGCTGTAAATGGGGATGTGGTCACGGGAAAACAATATTCATATGAGATGATGTGTGAGCACGACCGGTTGATCACAACAAAAAGTCACACCAACGAGCTTAATAGTTTTCCTTCAAATTTCAATTTTCGTTTCACTTTTTTTTCTAATCCTTCCTGTCCAACAGCCTGAAATGGTAACTAAATGCAGAACTCACAGCTTTAAGGACCAGTGTGTCACATGTATGATGTCACAGGTATGATGTCACAATCACTGTTGATGTAAAAAAGGAAATCTTATGAAGAAAAAAATTACATGAAATTGAGTTTAAAGATAAGGTTTACAACCTTTCAGTGTATTGTGATATATATGATACACTCAAATTTTTATCCGTCTTAAATTTGAAGGACTTATAAAACAAAACCAAGCTGTCGTGGTCTGTTTCTTGGTTTTAGTTTCCCTCAGCTCCAATCATTTATTCTGTACAATAAAAATGATGAAAAGAGATTGAATAGTTATATGGTCAATACAAAACATGCTGACGGTGTTCTTTGCTCTAAATCCCTCTCACATGAAGCTATTTGAGCAGTTTTATTCAGTACCTTCCAAAATGAGTCGTTTGAGGGCTCTATCACTTTAAGAAAACAAGTCGTAGCTGGCCACGCCCACCCATCATCCACTCAAGCTGCTATGAGCTGAGAAGCTCAGATATCTGGGAGGGGCTCTGAGTAGAGCCACTGCTCCTGAAGCAGCAACTCTCTTTTGCTTGTGAGAAGTGATTCTATGCTAATGTCCCTGTTTGTGACATCACAAATGAAGACTTTTTGAAATGGCTTGTTTTAGAGATATAATCCCTACAACTAAAGAGTGACACAAACTGGTGGACAGATTTCTTTCATATTTGGAGAGTTCTGAGAAGCAGTAGAGACCCACACGGCAACACAAAACAATGCAAAAGATGAGTTTTGCATAATTTGTCATTTTTAGTATCAATCCAAAAACAGAGAACAACAGACGCTGTTTTGGTTTTACAGGCAGATTAAAGTTAATAATCTGTTTTTGAAATATCCTGATGTTGAGTATCACAAACTGATCTGAAACATTAAAGTCAGTTAGTGATGTGCATCTCTTCAAACAGTAAGCCTTTAATATTACTTAATAAATTAATACTCAATAAGTTAGTTTTTGTGCAAGATTTAGCTAACAAAATAAAAGCATCACTGTTAGTAAAAGGACTTTCTTCTACATGCATGAAAGGTAAAGAATGTCAGAATTTTCTGTCCTGATATTTATTCGTCTACCACAACGCATTACTTGATTGTTCTTATTAAACATGTTTTCATACAACAGCTCTCATGTTTGGGTTCATTCCTTCAGCATTCCTCAGGAGCCCTGAGGTTGGGGGGGATTTAAATAAAAACATCCTAGCCACTTTTCCTTCAAGGAGAGGTCACCAACAGACTTTTGTTTTAGTAAGGGATCAAGAAGAATGCAGATACTAAGACAGCCCACTGAGGAGGGGCGAAGGTGTTTAAGTAGAAACATCTGGACAGTCTGCGTAGAAGTCACAAGTGCTTTCTTAAACCTTGATGTGTTTCCAGAAGGGAGGTGAGTGCAAAGCAGCTTTAGTTTTAACTCCTAAAATAGTTTATATAACTCATGATTAATTACAGCTTTCCCATCAAGCTCTTCTCTTTTCACAGATCTGTCATGTGATGAGAAGGTCATCTGAGAATCTGGCTGAAGATCAGAAGAGCAGCCTTGTGAGCAGTGACAGGATCAGGTTGTTCCAAGCAGCAAACAGAACAATAAACCCCTGACCCTGGTCAGTGGTCGGACTTTAATCACTCAGGCAATACGATTCAAATTCATTTGAGACTACAGGATTTAGGAGTAAGGATTTGGTCAACTGGAAACCCAACAGCACACAACAGATGTCACATCATTTTAAAATCAAACCCTGTTGGTGGTTTTGGGTTAGGGAAACGTCTTTTGGACTTCGTCGTCTGGGGAGTGTTGCAAAGCAATTCCCTGCCGGCACAACAGGGGGCGTAGTGATTTACTGATGGTCTCTGCTCCACAATAGTGTATTTACGATAGTGTGTTTTATTGTGTTTTTGTATTTCAGAGACTTTTTAACGAGGACAAATTTGTCCCCCATGCTCCATTTTGCCTCTTCATGCAATCACCACCCCTAAACCCACATTTCCCATCATTTCCTTCCATGAAAAAAACGTTTGCTCCTTCAGTCACGCGTGTATCAACATCTCTCTCAGTGCGCCCAAGGGCAGCTGTGGCTACATTGTAGCTCATCACCACCAGTGTGTGTGTGTGTGTGTGTGTGTGTGTGAATGGATGAATGATTCTCTATAGTGCAAAGCTTTTTGGAGTCCTCTGACTCTGAAAGGCACCATACAGGGGCAGGTCATTTATCATTAATCATAACGTTCACATAGTCTAACAATCTTTGATCTGCTCCGTGTCTGTTGCTAGAAATCGTCAGTACGCTTTATTTTCTGAGGGGGAATGGCGGTGCTGTTGACAAATTTAAAGAGCAAATCAGCCCTTTTTTGCTTTTAAGACTTAAACTTTAAATGAAAATGTTCTTTTCCTGTTTTTGCCAAACGCTCACAATAAAATGGTAATCGTTCATTCTTCAACAAAATCTTTTGAGCTGTTAGGGAAAAGGCAAAGCCACAAGTCACAAGAATAAGTGTTGTGCAATGTGAAACAAGCTCTTTGTTATCTTAATCAGCTACAATCTTTATGTGATATATTTATTAACAGAGTGACCCATGTTTTCTTCTTGTTTGTGATCTTCTCAACAAAAGATGCTAGGGTTAATTTGCCTGTCGGAAGAACCTTCTTTACTGCCCAGTAATAAAAAGAAGCCTATCGCCAGAGGTTTTATTAGGACGTTTGGCTTCTGCTGGTTAATCTGTGAAGTCCCCCCTTCATCACCCTGAACCTCTCTCAAAGATGGCTGCTCCAAAAGACAGAAAAATCACCCATCATTCCCTGAGAGCACAAAGAGATGTGTTGTTGAACAAACGCAGATTCACCATTGTTGGTGTCGCCGTGAGGACATCTAGCACTCCAACACATTCAGAGGTCTCTCTGCTGGAAGCGTGACGTATGAATTTACCACTAAATGATGTGTTTTAAATGCTTCGGTCCCCCTGTGGGTGTCCTCCTTTTGTTCTTCTGGGTCAGAAGAGGTTGAATGATCTGCGCCCTGCAGCCTTGTGAATGGAGATGGAGCTAATGGACTAATTAACTGCTTCTTTTAGTGTCAATAAATTAAGCTGAATCTTCTGGATCCTTTTGGTTTCATCAGACTTTTTTTTAATTTTGCCCTTCATTATTGGATTGACTGTCATGACTATAAGGCCTGGCTACAGCAGTATGACCATTTAATCCCAACATCTCCACACTATATATATATATATATATATATCTCCTCTTGCTAGGACTCCTAATTGTGTTAATTTTTTTAAATCAAAAAGAAAAACAGAAATTGTGTCCTCATTGTTTGTTCAGTCAGTCAGATGACGGATGGATCTTGGAACCAAGGAGCGTGGTGCACACTGACAAAGGCGAGGTCAGGCACAGGCACCACTGGGTGAAGTGTCTTGCCCAAGAAAACAACAACTTTGACAGAGTGAGCGAGTACTGAACCTGCGACCTTCCAGTTAGGGGCGAGCACTTTAATAAGGATGGGTACCGAATTCGGTACTTTTTAAGGTACCGACCGAATTCCACAGTACCGACCGAGCACCGATTCACTTCATTTGAAACGGTGCCTCGTTTCGGTACCTGTCCTTCACAACGAGAACTTGCCTAGACAGCTGCGCATGCGCAAGAGCGTTATGTCATCGGTCGCTGCGAGCCAGTTGTAAACAGAGCAGCATGGTAGAAAGAACGCACGCTAAAGCTTGGGTCCACTTCACTAAATGTGATGGGTAACTGGGTGAAGATGAAACCAGCGACAACGATCTAAGTGTGAGGCATCATCGTTTTAATCTGCTCCAGCAGCTAAATAAACAGTTTAAGATAACGTTAGCTTGATATGTTAGCTTCCTATCCCACCATTGTTATCATCTAATGGTGCGTTCGCTTTCTCCTCAGAAATTCTAACTTCCCAGTAGGAAAAATCAATTGAAAAAGGACGGCAAAAGGAATGAAGATACACAGTAAATTTAGTTCACAGTAAAGACGTTTGCTTCAGTTTAATTATCAGCTTATAAAACTACAAGGACGATGTTAAAATACAAACAGTTGTATGGTATTTATTGTGATATTTATCAAATATGGTTATATATTAAGAAAAATATATATTTAATTATAAAAGAGAATTAAAAATAATAAACACTAAAAAGTGTCGAAAATTGGTACTGTTAAGTACCGGTATCGATTCCTAGGTACCGGGAATTAGTACCGGATCAATTCAAAAGTCAAAGGTACCCATCCCTACGCACTTAACTCCTCGGCCCCTGTTGCCTCCTTAGGTCTAAACGGTTCCATTGCAGCTCTTTCTGTATGTTTAGGGTCACTGTCTTGCTGGAAGGTGGATCTCCTTCCCAGTCTCAAGTCCTGTGTAGCCTCCAACAGGTTTTCTTCCACGATTGTTCTGTTTTTTAGCTCCATCTATCTTTCCTTCCTTCCCTGAAGAAAGCATGCCCACAACATGATGCTGCCGCCTCCTTGTTTCACAGTGGAGATGATGTGTTCAGGGTGGTGAGCAGAGTTACGTGTCCACTACACATAGCATTTTGCATTTAGGCACAAAAAAACATCTGCTTTGGTCTGATCTGACCAGAGCACCTTCTACTTCTAAATGTGTGCTGTGTCCCCTACATGGCTCCAGGACATTTTATGTCTTTTTGTCAACAATGGCTTTCTTCTTGCTGCTCTTCCAAATTGGCCAGATTTGTGAAATACCCTAGGTGAACTCTACTTGACTTCTGGAGTGAATTCATTTCACTGGATCTTATTTAGGCATATACAGGGGTACAGAGGGCTGAATACAAACTACAAAATACACACTTTTGTTTGAAACTATGCATCCATTTGATTGTACTTCACATTTATGTGCTACTTTATGTTGGTCTCACAAAGAACATCTCAATGTTAACCCTCTGGAGGCAGGCGTTGCAGATTTGCAATGTTAAAACCTACCTACCTGGTTACTCCACGTATGTATTTCATGAGCATTTTAACTCAGAAGTACCCCTGAAGGACCTTTTATTTCTTTCTTCTTATAAAGCGCCAAATCACGACAAGAGTCGTCTCAAGGCATTTCACACAGTAAACATTCCTATGCAGGTCAGGTCATTAGGCCAATCAGTAAAAGTTTCCTAAATAAGGAACCCAGCAAATTGCATCAAGTTACTGTCTGGTGTCAGTGCCTTTACAGCAATCTTCATTCTAAAGCTTGGTTTATGCTTGACGCATTCACTTTCCGCGCGGTGATGCGGCTCGCAGATGGAACGCGCTTCACAACTCGCAGCATTTATGGTTTGTGCGGCTCGTCTCTGTGGTGAGCCAATATTCTCCCAAACTGAACGGGGCAGCATGGAGCTCTACGGCATGCATCCAACACTACACCATAGTAGAAGTAGAAATTACTGTTTACAACATGGCATTTCAGCATTTTTAACAGCGTCCTCGTCTTTTCCGACAGTGCGAGTTATTTCTCTCCAAGAATTATTAACAACATGTTGATCACGGTGATCTCTGAGAGCTGAATCATACAAATGTCTGTATTTACGAACCTCTGCCATACTAGTTCTTGCCGGTCCACCATGTTTTTCCGCGTCCGACCGTCCGCGTGGTTAGAAATTTTCCTAGGTGCGCGTTGCGGAAATTTTGGGCCATGCGGAGGCGCGGTGGAGGGGCGTGGCTGTTAAAATGACGCAATTTCGCCGCCGGAGCCGTGCGGACCTCGCGGACGCGTCAAGCATAAACCAACCTTAAGCAAGCTCCACTGTC
>SSNQ01000167.1:669117-688227 GCA_006942095.1 Nothobranchius kuhntae | reverse complement strand
CACACACACACACACACACACACACACACACACACACACACACACACACACACACACACACACACACACACACACAGGAATTATGACGGGACCACCATACAAGCTCGTTCTCGCTGATTTCTGCTTAAAATGTACTTATACAAACGAAAAATGTCTATAAACAGAACGGCTTTCAGCTTAGTTTTCTACCGCTATTTTCTTTTAAAAAGCCTGGGATCAAGCTAGTTTACGGTGGGTTTTTCCTATTACACATTCAAGCTGGTTTTCGGTGGGGCATGTTTTAGCCTTAAATTACATGAAAAAAAAAAACAATTTGCGGTATTAGATCGTATATAAAACACAAACCAAAAGTGCCCAAACACGTATTTTATTTTTTGACCGCTATTTTTTTTAACTAACTTACATTTTAAGCTGTACTGCTGTCCCGCTCCGTCCGCCGTTGTTGCGAGTGTCGAATCCAGCGGCCGGCGCGCAAAGCATGCTGGGATACCCTTGCTCCTGTGAGGATCCATCAGACCCATCCTCGAAATGTGGGTGGAGCGAGGACGCGTTTGAGGACGCGAGAATGAGGATTCTTGGAATTCGGACAGTACTCGTCGCTGCGCTTTGACGTCATCGACCTCAAAATGCGCACTCACAAGCATCCTACCCCTGGATTCGGACACAGCCATAGTCAAATAAAAACAATTTAGTTTTTGTACCTGGTGGTTGCAACAAACAGACACCACTGAAGGTAACCAGAAGTGAAGAACAGAAAATTAAATAATTATTTTAACGTTTAGAGCAGCAGGAACTTTGAGAGGCTGCAGGCGCATCAGTGAGTTTGCAGCTGCTGCGCAGAGGGAGGGGGGAGAGGGCTGAAGCAGGGGAACAGTAAAGATGCAGAAACTATCGTGGTTAAAAGAGATGTGTATCTTTGAAAATGTGGGTGCAATTTTAATTGTCAAAAACTCCAGCGAACCAACCCGCGTATATGACATCTTCAACGATTAGTCAAAAGATTTACATTACTTGACTGTCGACTTTAAAAAAAATTAAGTCATGCAACCGCTACCATGGGGCTACATGGTGGTGCAGTTGTCTTGCAGCAGGAAGGAGTCTCAGCTGCAGCCTTTCTGCATGTTCGTGTGTGTACATGGTAAGTTGATAAGTAGATAAATACATTTCACAGTAATATCGAGTTGTTGGTAACTGAAAAAGCTTCCGATATTTTTAGAGCTTAACTATTTTAATTTCTAATTCACCTTTAGCATTGTTAGCTTAACGTTAGCCTCTAGCCTTACCTGATGTTAGAATAAAAAAAGACGCTGTGGCTTCTTAGGGGTTGCTTCTATTCTTCCCCCAACACTGCTGCTTTTTCTGGCCACTGTCATATTATAAATGCAAGCAAAGCTGTGTTTGCCAGCGCAGACTAGGCAACTTCACTCGCTTAATTATGATTGGATCTGAAACCAGGAAGTATGGAGGCAGGACAAACCTTGGGTGTGTCCGAATCCATGGCAAGGATGCTTTTTTTTTCTCCTTGAATACGCTTTATTGACAAAGCGCATAATACAACTACAAAGAAATAACAAGCACAATGTCAGGGGCTTTCTATGGGAAAACAAAACAGTCTAACAAAGAATCACACGATATTGAACAGGGAACATAAGTTTATGGTTTTGACAGCTTTCAAATTTTGAGAATGTTGTATGGTTTTTATATATTGTCTGGTTTCATTTAAAAAGCATTGAAAGGAAGGTTTTGCATTGGAAAATTTCGACTTATGCATATGAAATTTAGCTAATAATATCAATAAATTAATCAAATAAAATTCATTTGCCCTGTGCTTGGGGTACTTAAAGAAACCAAATAATATTTCCTCATAACAAAGAGAGAACTCAGAAAAGATTAAGGAAACAACAAAAACCCCAAATTCTTGCCAGAAAAGATTTGTGTATAAGCATGACCAAAATGCTTGTAAGAGTGCATTTTGAGGTTGATGACGTCACAGCGCAGCGACGAGTACTGTCCGAATTCCAAGAATACTCATTCTCGCATCCTGAAATGCGTCCTCGCTCTGCCCACATTTCGAGGAAGGCTATTCCAGGGGGCGGCCAAGATGGCGGACTGAGTAGACGCTCTCTACCGAGTTCTGCACAAAAAGTTCTTGAACAACGGTAAAACCTCAACTTTTTGCTGCCAACACTAACAATTCACTAAACAAGAGAAGATACAGTAATTATAGGGCAAGAATGCCGAGCCAGAAAGGAGCGAAAAGGGGACTGGAAAGTTCCAAGACTAAGAAAGCGCCTGAGGATGCTAATGAGAAGAGTGCTACGCTCAGCAACGTGCTAATGGATAGCTCTCATGACTACGCAGCTACCGCAGTAGCAGTCACGCTAGCCGAAGAAGAAATGGATGAGTTCCCACCTCTCCCTGTTACACCTCTTAAATCGCCAGCTCCAAAGAAGGTGATGTACATGAACGCAGCAGCTCTGACCCAGATGATGCAAATCAGATAATTTCTCGTCTGTAGACACTAATAAACACCAGGTCTGATAACATTGAGAGCATGGTAAGGGAGAATACGCTCCAGATTGATGGTCTCAAAAAGACGATTGATTTTGTGTGCACGGAAATGAAAGATATGAAGGGGAAAGTTTGCAACCTGGAAAAAAAAAGTAACTAAAGAGGAAGGTCGAGTGGACAACTGTCAACAGAGAACATCTGAATTGGAGAGATATTCCAGGAGGTGGAATCTCAGACTACATGGAGTCAAGGAGGCTGAGAAAGAAGACATAAGGGGAAAGATGATTGAGATATGCAAGTCTGTTCAGCCAAAACAAAATCATAGGCTGCCTGACGTCATCGACACCGTACACCGACTCGGAGCCAAGCGACAAGGTAGCACCAGACCTAGAGGCATCATCGTGCAGTTCACCTCCCGAATCTACAGAGATGCTGTATGGAAAGCAGCCAAAACTTCCTCCTACCTGCAGAACAATCATTTGAGGTTAGCTGAAGATCTGTACAGGGAGGACAGAGAACGTCGTGACAAACTGTGGCCGATGATAGACAAAGCCCGTAAGGAGGGTAAGCCAGCTTATTTCGTGGGAGGTCGAAGATTCATCAGTGGATCAGAAGTTTTCCCTCCTTCATAGAGAGGTTTATTCAGTCTCCAACATGACATTTCTGTAAGCTTGTTTACATGGAGAATTTTATATTTTCACCCTCAGGTTAAAGTTATATTTTGTGTTGAAGAGTGTGTTTGCTTATAAAAGCTATATTTGAACCATAGCAGATAGTTAAGTACTAAATTTTAATAAGCTTAGTTACTCAGGGTTTTTACTGTTCTATTACCTAAATTGTGCAGCACCCGGTCCCCTTATTCTATAGATCTATTCTTAGCTGTAGACGTTTAGAACCTACTTTCTCTCTCTATCTCTTTTCTAATAACTTTGTCCTTTTCATTTGTTTCTCTTAATACCAGGGGTTTAAGACAAATATGTAAACGCAAAGCTTTGTTTTTGTTTACCAAACAATTCAAAACAGATTTTTGCTTTTGCCAAGAGTGTCATTCCACACCTGCTGATATAAATTTTTGGAAATCGCAATGGGGTAATGACATCTGGTTGTCCCATGGCTCTGAGCGTTCTGCTGGAGTTGCAACGCTTAAAAATAATTTTTCTGGGGATGTGTTACACTCTGACTGTGACATCTTAGGACACTACCTCTGCTCAATAATCAGACACAATAACAGTACTTTCATTGCAGTAAATATATATGGCTACAATAATAAAACAGAAAATGATAAATTACTCGACTCCTTAGAAGAAAGAATTAATTTCTGGCTCTCCAAATACCCAAAATCAGTCCTGTTAATTGGTGGAGACTTTAACATTGCTTTAGACAATACGGTTGATAGGTGGCCTCCAGGGCAGTAATCCTTATACAGTGCAAACTTAAAAATTTTTATGGGAAAATTTAATGTTGTGGATATTTGGAGAAAAAAAATTCCAGATGATAGACTCTTTACTTGGAGCAATAAGACAGGATCCAGGCAATCACATATTGACTTCTGGCTTGTTTCTGACTGCATTGATAAAGATAATATTACCGTTAATATACATGCCACCCCCCTCACTGATCATAGAGCAATTCACATTAACGTCCAAATGTTTACACTGGATAATATACCTCATAATTTCTCTTATTGGAAGTTAAATAACTCTTTGCTAAAAGATAAAATGGTTAACATACAGATTCATAAATTAATTGGTTATTATTGGAATAAAGCTAACAGAGAGACATCCTTTTGTAGAAATTGGGAACTTTTTAAATTTGAAGCATGCAAATTCTTGAGAAGATATGGGAGTCACATTGCTAAATTAAGGAAAGTTGAAGAACAAGACGTAATAAGCAGAATTGCCTCTTATTACCAGAAGTCCCCGGAAGAAATCTCAGAGGAAGATAAATTAAGTTTACTAGAACTTCAAAATAAATTGGATGGTTTATATCGAGGGCTGAGGGTGCTTTTGTAAGATCCAGGAAGAGGTGGCTGGAGGAGGGCAAACAAAATTCTGCTTACTTTTTCAGGCTTGAAAAATACAGATCAAAAATGAACTCTATTCATCAACTAAATATTAATGGCATTGTCTCTGACAAACCTAGAGAAATTTCACATTTCTGTGCCGAATTCTATACTAAACTATACAACTCAAAATATAATGAGGTTGTCTCAATAATATTAAAAACCAGGGGTGCGCGAGCTGCCGCTAGGGTGCGAGGTGAAAAGTGTAATGGCTGCGGAGCTCAGAGAAGACTGTCATATGTCACCATTTGCGTAGCTAGAAACTCATTTGTGGGTGGGCCAAAGAAAAAGTAAGTGGGCCCAATAAATGTAATTGAAAACAAGTATATTTTGTGCGTGCGTGTGTGTGTGTGTCCTCCACATGTGCCCTAGCTTCATAATAACAATGGGCCGAGCTTCAGAACTCTGGCCTGCGCACGCCGATATGTTCCGTATTTGATCATTTTTAATGGTGTTGGAGAAATCTGAAGGTGGTGAGTCATTCTGGCAGATTATTCTCAGTTCAGAATGTTTTTCTCTGTCTCTGACAGAATAAAACTGGAATTTTGATTGCTGATTTTGTTTAGATGGTTTGAAACTAAAACCAAGTGTGGGCTGTGCTAATGTTCACTCTGGTTTTAGCTATTTGCATCACCTCCAAACACATTATTTTCTACTTTTACTTCCAGGCTCCACCATGATGCCAACAAAAAAAGCAACTTTTCTTCTTGTAGTTTTTGATGTCGGGCAAACTGAAAAAGCTAATTGCTAGCCTTCATGTTAGCTACCGGTACAGTAAAGCAGGCAGTATTCCCGAAGCACAGAACTTGTAGTAGGCTATGTGCAGTTTTTGGAAAGAAGAGGCTATTAGGGCCGTGTGATCTGATGATATAGGATCGTTAAGGATTACAATGTGATGGCGATCTACCACAGCTCGGAGATCGTCAGCACAAAATCTGTAACTTACCAGAATGAAAATACTCCGGAAGGGGATGCCTTCCCCTTTGTTCAAAAGAGTCAGTCTTTTGAACAACTCTTTGCTCAAGAACCACTGAAGCCAGTTTGAAAGCAATAGCGTAAAGGGACAATGTGTAGATTTTACCATTAATTTCTTGAAACGTCCATCAAAATGTTGAAAATGAATGAAATGATGCCCAAATGTAGAAAAAATTTGGAGGTTTCATAACATATAACCATAAAAATCAGGTCTAAAGTACACGGGAGTGGGTCGAAGTCTCTGGGCAACGCCATATTAGATGCTATGTTTCCTTCTAAGGGAGTCCATGAGGACAAAATGTATTTACTGATTTGTAACAAACGGTTACCAAATCTGAGTCATTTTAAAATATTGTTTTACACATTTACCTCATCATCTGTTGCCAGTGATAAAAGGGAGTCTGGTGTGCTTGTTATTTTGCTAAAGTTTTCACTCCTCAGGGCTTTTTGACCCTGATGGGGAGCTGTTGGTAAGGTCTTACTCCAACACAAAAATACTGCTTCATTGCAATGATTTAGAGATCTACTGTCCCCTATCGACAGGAAAAATACACACTGTCACTTTAAAGTGCTAAAAGCTCTTCAGCGTTCCTTTAAAAGCTGAGTTTGTATCCTTCAGGACTGAGAAGCTAACAGCTAGCCCAAACACAAATAAAACTAAAATATGGTATAGTCTTAAAATAGCTCAAGTCAAAAATTTAAAGCATTTAACGTGATGTTGTCGTCGTCTTCCTCCGCTTATCCAGGTCGCGGGGGCAGCATCCCAACTAGGGAGCTCCAGACCGTCCTCTCCCCGGCCACCTCCACCAGCTCCTCCGGCAGGACCCCAAGGCGTTCCTGGACCAGATTGAAGATGTAACCTCTCCAACGTGTCCTGGGTCGACCCGGGGGCCTCCTGCCGGCAGCACATGCCCGAAACACCTCCCCGGGGAGGCGTTCAGGAGGCATCCTGACCAGATGCCCAAACCACCTCAACTGACTCCTTTCGATTCGGAGGAGCAGCGGTTCTACTCCGAGTCCCTCCCGAATGTCCGAGCTCCTCACCCTATCTCTAAGGCTGAGCCCGGCCACCCTACGGAGGAAACCCATTTCGGCCACTTGTATCCGCGATCTCGTTCTTTCGGTCACTACCCAAAGCTCATGACCATAGGTGAGGATTGGGACGTAGATCGACCGGTAAATCGAGAGCCTGGCTTTCTGGCTCAGCTCCCTCTTCACCTTGACAGATCGGCTCAGCGTCGGCATCACTGCAGATGATGAACCAATTCGCCTGTCGATCTCCCGATCCCTCCTACCCTCACTCGTGAACAAGACCCCGAGATACTTGCACTCCTCCACTTGAGGTAGGACCTCTCTCCCGACCCGGAGTTGGCAAGCCACCCTTTTCCGGTCGAGAACCATGGTCTCAGATTTGGAGGTGCTGATCCTCATCCCAGCCGCTTCACACTCGGCCGCGAACCTACCCAGCAACAGCTGAAGGTCAAAGCTGGATGAAGCTAGGAGGACCACATGTCACATCATCTGCAAAAAGCAGAGACGAGATTCTCCTGCCACCAAACTCGACACACTCCACACCACGGCTGCGCCTAGAAATTCTGTCCATAAAGGTAATGAACAGAACCGGTGACAAAGGGCAGCCCTGGTGGAGTCCAACCCTCACCGGGAACAGGTTCGACTTACTACCTGCTATGCGGACCAAATTCACGCTCCTCTGGTAAAGGGACTGAACTAAACGTGATGTTATTTTATAAAACTTTACTCTGACTTTAATCATTGCATCATTGTTTACATGTTAGCAGCAACTTGTACACTTCTAGAGCTTCCAGTGTTCAACCCAGATGTTTATTTTTTATTAGTGGACTTGCTCTTGGCTGTAGCTGGACTAGTCAAGAGCAGAGGCTGTTCAGACAGACCAGTGATTACAACTTCAATGCAGAACCAAACTTTAAAGCATTCCTGAGAGGTGCCACGCCTTTGTTCCAAATGAGATAAATGTATGTGTTTGGGTTTCCAACCACTCATTCAATATTAATCCATTTATTCATGAATGGTGCTGCATTAGAAAATATAAGAGATTAAAGTGTGTGGTGTTTGGAGCAGACTGGAACCGGATCCCTCCAACACAAAAGCTCACTCTGATCCCTGGAACACAATGGAGACAGTCCCCTGTGCCCTTGGGCCAGGCAGCAAATAATACCCATAATGGAGCATGTCTGTGACTGCTGGAATCCCCTGTGGCTGGACTAGTCCCGCTTCCAGAGGCAGAGACATGATGCCAGGCAGAAAGCGGCACACACCGCATTACAGTATTATTATTCCATTATCGACTGCTCTTTGAGTCATCAGCAGGAAAACAGCTTTGAGTGTGCTGCTAATGAAGTGTGACACAAGCTTCTTCCAGTCTTCAAACCCATCACACCTAAAGCGGTGCAGCTCATGCCGGCTGTAGCAGATACGAGTCCCATGGCAATCCTGCCTAAATCAAGAGGCACAGATCCACACACTTCCTGTTCAGCTCAACTCCTCAGACAGATCTGATGAAGGAAAACTGGGAATTTAGGCACAGAAATAAAACAGTTACGTGAAATTCCTGCTGAAATATTCATGTTTGTGATAAAAGTGTTTGATGAGAAAAATAGAACATGACTACGAGGGCCAATCCCTCTGAAACACTATTGTTCCAGATTTATGGCCTCGAAGTTGAGCAAGGGGAATTTGAAGACTGGAAATGGCTCCTGTGATCGAGTGGCTCTCCAGCGCCACACTGTGGTCCCTCAAAAACAAAACACTAACAGATGTCCTTTTTTTTTTATTTGGAGTATTAAGAACAACAGTTTCTTAAACATCTGAAGCATCGCTGGCAGAAGAAGCAGCTCAGTTTAGGCTTCTGGTGAAAGCTCAGAGAGACGCAGTGCAAACAGGACAGGAGGTGTACCGTACGGCGTTCCCCTAACACGACCCGGTCATCTGGAACTATGATATACAATCTGTAGGATTACATAACATCTGCATTCATAGTAAGTCCTTACAGCAAACCCTGACACCTGTCAGGCAGCATCAGCTGACTGAGGTTAGGTTTACACACACACACACACGCGCACACACACGCGCACGCACACACACACACACACACACACACACACACACACACACACACACACACACACACACACACACACACACACACACACACACACACACACACAATAAATACGAAATGTGGACTTTAGAAAAGCCTTTTGGCTAAATGATCCAGCTGAACATCTGGAGTCCAAATGCAGCTGACAAGAGGTGCTAGGAATCAAGGCACGAACTTCAACCTTCAGTCGAGTAGATAACCCTGAAGAAGAATTATTCTGTGATTTTTTCTGTGTCACAGTCTCGTCCAGATGAGCTCAAACAGCCCGCACCAGAACAGCGGCCATCCCCGAATTCAGGTTCTGCATCCTCTTTTCCTGGTGGTTGCATCAAGGATCGAGCTTCCTTCCATTCCCAGGTTTGGTTCTCTCAGCTCGTCTCAGGGCGTGTGCTTGTCTCTCGTGCGTAATGCCGTTCTGTCACACGTTGAGGTTCTTCAGTTGCTCGTATGTGAGGAAAAACTGACGAAGTTAAGGAAAACAGGTAGACGTGTGTGTGTGTGGCCACAAATCCTATCCTTTCATTTAGGAATTAAAACTATATGAAAATTTTGTAACAGGATTGATGGTAAATGATGAAATAACAAAATTACTCTCATCAGGTGACACATGCACAACTAGGCCTGGCTCAGGAGGGCAGAATGAGGCTGACAGAAGAGAGAGGACCAGGTGGAGAAAGGTGGTGATGGTGGTTTGGAGTCATCACAGCGGTCCCTGACCGCAAAGGTCAGGGACACGTTGATGTTTCAGCTGCATAGACCATACCATCAGTGAGGAGGTCAGTCTTCCTTTTACCGGCTCACTGAAGGTCTCCTACTCTCACTGACTGGTGTAACTGTGTGTGTGTGCTCTGTCTTCTCCATCCCCAGTGAGTCGTGGTGGATGGCTGCTTATACTGAGCCAGGATCCTCTGGAGGTTTCTTCCCATTAAAAGGGAGTTTTCCTCTCCACTGTCGCTAAATGCTTGCTTAGTATGAGGATTGCTGTAAAGTCACTGACACTAGTTAGTGACTTGATGCAACTTGCTGGGTTCCTTATATGGGAAACATTATTTCTGTTTGGCTTAATGAACTGACCTGAATTGGAATGTTTATTATGTGAAGTGCCTTGAGACGACTCTTGTCGTGATTTGGCGCTATATAAATTGAATTGAATTGAATTAACTGGGATGATGAGGTGGTGTTTCCACAAAGTTACACAAAAGCATTAAACTGATATTTCTTACGTCGTAGTTCGTCAGTCAGGAGACATTACCTCACAGACTAGGTTGGGCTATTTGTGTAATTTTTCCCACCGCCAGTCGTGAGTCCAATAAATGACGATGGGCGACTTATTTGTGCATGGGACTCTTTGGGCAACGTCACGATGAACGGACTGATTTACGAACACAGAAGAAGTCCAAACATTAAATTTTTTGTATTTATATAGAAGCACCGCGCATGTTTGCAGGAAGAGAAATGTAGATTTTTCTTTTTTGCTTAATTTTGTATTTGTAGTTTGGTAGAGTGACGTATAAACGGCTCGTATTAAACACGGCTCAAGTGTTAAAAAGAAGCCTCACCTTTGGTTTCCTGTCAAATGTCTGCAGAGAGCTTGCTGAAGAGGTTATGAGGGTCTGGACTTTTGCCTCAAACAGACTCGTGGCTGTTGTTCTGGAGGAATCCACGCTCTGCTGACACACTCGAAGCAGGTGCTGAATAACGAGCGCTACTCTCAAGTTAAAGTTTTAAAACAGGAAGCAAAAATAATCAGAAGTCTTCCGGACTCTCTGAAAGTTAGAAGGGTTTCCACTCGACAGTGCGCTGTTGTGCACGATGCCGAGTGCGTCACTGAGCTCCTCTTCGGCGCGCCGCTTGCGCACACTGTCAGCAGCAGGAGAATTTTTGTTTTGTTACCTCTGCGCGTAATGTGTAAAATATCTGTCATTAACAATCACAAGTGAACAAATAAATTAGGGGCGGGACTTGATAAAAAAATCGAATTAATTAGAGGATTTGTAATTAATCTTAATTAATTTTGTTTTAAGCGTTCGGGAAAATGTGCCCCAAAGTAAATTTTTAAATGAAAAATAATGAGGCAGAGAATCAAACAGTCAGGGTATCTGCAGGTTTAAGGGAGCCAAATTTAAGACTTTAAGGCCACTTTGACCAAATTTAAGCAATTAAAAAAAAATTAAATTTAAGCTATAATTTCCAGCTATTGCCAGGAACTGGTGCTAACCACGTCGCGATTGTGGGATTAGCCATCCAGTTACCATTAAACTTGCACTTCCCCATGGCGCAAGCTCCCACTAGCTTAACCAGCTAATGTGCTCATCTAAAAATAGCCCCCTTTCACAACCAGCTGAATGTGTACGGTTCTGCTTACGCCAACATCGTACACAAAAAATGCTGAACGCCAACTAGAAATTCATGAAAATTTTATAGAAATAAAAGAATCTTGTTTATTGGGCCTTTGGTAATTTAAGACCTTTAGAAACTGTATTTAAGGATTATTTGTCATTTTTACGGATTTTTAAGGCCTTAAATTTGGAAAAGCAAATTTAAGACTTTTTAAATTAGACATGGATATTATTACTGTAAACTAAAGCTTTTTAATGAAAAAAAATAAATAAATGCATTTAATTATTCAAATGTCACTGTGTGATATGAAATTGACATAGAAAATTTTTAATGCGTTATTTTTGTTTAATTAATTAATTATAATTCACCCGTTAAAGTCCCACCCCTAAAATAAACAAACAAACAAATTGCCTCTTGTAAAAACAACCATAACGGCTCAGCCCATCGTCGATGGTCAAATAATTGGTCCCATCGCCCAACCCTATCGCAGAGGTTATGATTTTAAGGTTCTTTTAATGGTTTTTCAGTGTCTTAATGGTCTCGGGCCTTCTTATCTTTCAGAACTGCTTTTACTATATAAACCCTCGCGGTCTCTGCGCTCCTCTGGCAGCCGTCTCCTAGTTATCCCTAAAGTTAAGACACACCCACGGTGAGGCGTCCTTCAAGTATTACCCCGGCTTTCCACGGGAGCCGTCAGCAGCAGGTTACTGCAGCAGCACGTCATAGCTGCTGATGGGAACCGCTGTGGTCAACAGAACCTTTTCCACCAGAGCCGTCGGCAGCCGTCAGCAGCGCGAGTCGGCCGCGTCTCAGGAGCAGCATGTCGCGGCCTTTACGCGCCAGTTCTATTTTCTACGTGCGACGCCTCTGAAACGGGTCAAGTTCGACATTTTTGGGGAAGGAAAGACAGGAAATCTGACGCGGAAATGGAGAGAAGCTCCTGAGATTTTCAGAATAAAGAACGTACTGCCTTCCGGTTGCTTTACTTTTAAAAAAAGTTACTAACTGTGCGTCCCCGTGAGAAGTTATTACCTAGCTAGCGGTCTCCTTTGTTTTTCAGGTCCGTATTGGCGATTATAAAACAGACAGAACATAAAACACAAACCATGTTGTAATTTTCTCCTGCTTGTTGTTGTGTTTACTGATGAAGTCACTCGTGTGACTTTGTGCTCTGTCGGTGACAGCTGCTCCCCTGCTGCTTCGCGTCTCGTGGGAAGGGCCAAGCAGCAGCTTACGCAAGCAAGACGTGCTGCTGCAGTAACGTGCTGCTGACGGCTCCGGTGGAAACCCGGGGTTACAGCCCTCGCCTTTGGAATGGGCTGCCGGAGGACCTCAGGGAACGTCCAGGCTTTTAAGAATAGGCTCAAGACCCACAATTTTAGCTTAGCTTTTAACTGATTACTATTTATCTAGTCTGTTTAACTGTATCACCTGTCATATTTGTTTATTTATATATATACCTATTTATCTCATTTACTTAGTTTTATTATTTTATTTACATCTTAGTGTTTTTATATGATTATGTTTTCTTTTACTATCTTTATAATCACTTTTTATCAGTTACTTTCTATCCATATTAGCTTTTGTTATTTTACAGTTATAGATTTTAATATTCCAGTGTTTCCTCTGCGGAGCCCTCTGCCTTGGAGCCGGTGGTCAGCGGCCGGGCCGCTCCTCGGGTAGTGTCCGGGCAGTGGTGGGGGTCTCCGCCCTCCTATTCCTGGGCGTCATGGGCCGGTGTCTTGGCTGCTGCCGTGGATCTGTTGCTGCCGAGGCAGATGGCTCCGCTGATGACGTGTCGGCTATTACCTGACCCATCTGACCCAGCCTGGGGGATGGGAATATGGGATCTATTTATCTGTGAAGCATTTTTTTGTATGAAAAGTGCTATATAAATAAAGTTGATTTGATTTGATGAGTTAAGCCAAACAACAACAGAAACTGAGACGGCTGAAAGGATACAATAATGTTCCATGGTCCCAGGCGGAGCCAGTTTGGAAAGAAGCCCTTGTAGAGGGCCATGAAGCCCTCCAAGCGCCAAGTCTGCAAGAGAAACAAATGAGCAAAAAACAATTTCATCTAATTATCCTCTGATGATCACTCTAGAAGTCCTCTGAGTCTTTAAAACTAGGAAACCAGTGACATCAGAGGTTAGATGTTCTGCATTAAGCCCAGTTTATACTTCATCAGCATGTTTGCGCGCACACACACACACACACACACACACACACACACACACACACACACACACACACACACACACACACACACACACACACACACACACACACACACACACACACACACACACACACACACATTTTCCTTTGATTCTTCTTCCTTGGTGTCAGCGTTATGAAGCAGTTCTCCTCCAGGACAGCAGGGGGCGTTTCTGGGGAATCCTGCCATCATTGCAATAACATCTCTAGTGTGTTCATAATATTTTCATGTATTTTAGACACACTTTAACACTGAAAAATTTCTTATATCATGTAAATAAAAATTCATTATTTAAGTGCAGCAGATCAAAGTTCCTAGGCGAATTTCCGCACGGACGCCGTACTGAGTGACGCATGATGGCTGCACGCACCCGATCTCCGTTCAAAAACGTGACCTGCAGATTCTGATCAACGCCTTTCAGAGTGGATCAAACCAGCTGGCTGTCGCTGCTACCGTGGAGCCTGTAGAGACGCTGAACGCAGCGTCGCCCCTCCCTCCCTTCTCTCACAAAACTGTAAACAAACACGTCTGCTGAACTTTCCCCCTGGGATAACGGATGTAAAGTTTTCATCCCACAACAAAAATACGGCGCGGAGGAAGCTTGTTATTTAATATGAGTTTTAAAGAAGAAACTCTGGGGCGGTGTGAGGTGAGTTTTTAAGGCTCATCAACAGTCAAACACAACACTTGTCTGTACGAGCGTGACATTCATAGCTGCGCAAATTAAGTGTGAACATATTAAAGACATCACGCTAGATCAGCAGCCATGACACCTGGTTCTGCTCACTATAGGAGTAGCTTCAGATAAAAAATTAATAAATATGATTACAAAATACCAAAAATTTATCAAACTGAGCTCTTCAAAACACTGAACCGAACAGAGTATGATTTTAGCGTACCGTTACAACCAGGGTCCGAAATTAACACTCGCCACTCGCGAGCAAATTGCTCCATTTGGCGAGTAAATTTTTGAGCTGTATCTGCCACATAGCGAGTAAATGTTTGCACCAAATTAGTTATGTTTATCAGTCATCTTCCATGGATTTCTGTGATACTCCTCCCGCCTGCATGCAACGTACACAAACGTATGCGAAACGTGAACGCGGCATCCAACGTCATTTCCACCTATCCCGTTCAATAAGTTTATCAAGTTAGCAGTTAGCTTCGTGTTAAAACTAGCTGTGAAATGTGGCGGTTTTTAACTGGAGTCAGCCAGCCTTCCAAAAGAAAACTCGTCGAACTGGAAGAAAAACCACCAGGACCAGTGGCAACCAGATGATTTTGTGAAAAGTGGCCAACTGGAGATGGCGGAGTCATGAGACACTGGCTACATTATGAACCAGAATCTGCGCAAATGAGCTGCACCGTTTGCCGCCAGCACGCTCGAGAGAAGAACTGTAACAACTCTTTTGTCACAGGAAATAAGACAACGAAGCTTGAGACTATTCGAGAACATGAAAACAGCAAATGCAATATTGTCTGCACATCCATGTCCCGGGCTCAATCTGAGTCTCCACTGGTGACACCCACGGTCTCGGCGCTAATGGCTATGTCAGAGAAAACAAGGAGTCTGACTAGATTTCAATGAAAGAGTTCATAAAAACATCTCTAAAAAATAAATAAATAAATTGTAAAATGACAAAAGAGTTGTTTTTCTTATTAATTGATGTTTTAATTATTTTGTCACTCCTCTCTGTTTGGAATCAACATAATATAGAATAACATGCTTTAGGTAGATCTAAATCATTTAGAATTCTGGCCGGTAAAAAATATGCTTGGCCGGTAGATTTTCATCATCTACCGGCCAACTTGGCCGGTGAGTCAAAAATTTTGTTTCGGACCCTGGTTACACCCCTACTACTACTTGGTGTTGCCGTACCTGCAGCAGACAGTCCAGAGTTCCCTGGTACAGAGCTCCTCCTCTCTGGTTCATCATGCGAGTCCGTACCACGTCCACTGGGTTCGAGGCCAAAGCTCCTGCAAGGCCACACACGAAGCTAGACCTACAAGACACAAGGATATGGAGTTATTGTGGCTGTTTGTGTGAACAGCTGCTGCAAAAGTAAAACCCAAATAAGCTGATGTCGGCTGAAATATTAACATTTCTGCTGAAATCTTTCACAGCCAGCTGTTGTGAAGAATCGACAGCTCCTTACCATAAATACTAAATATTAATTAACCTTTGGGATATTTCAGACATTTGTCGTACTGTTTGAACATTATAAACAAGTGTAATATTACAGTGTACTAAAATTAGCGCATGACAACCCAAACTCACAGGAAGTGTGTGCACACGGTGTCCCCCATGTAACCCGACCGGACCAAATGCTTCTTGGTGATGTCATAGATGGGAAGCTCGACCCCGACCACGATGGCTGCCCTCTGAGCTGTGAGAGATACACCCTGATACAAAAAAAGGGGGTGGGGGGGTGGGGGTGGGGGTGGGGGGGGTGTCACCAGCTGAAAGTCACTGAGCCTCAGCTCAGAGAAATTAGCTCTGTCAAATCCAGCCAATCCCTAATTATATTAGTGCTGCTTGAAAAAAAGACCCAATCTACAAAAATCTACAGTAGATCACAGTAAAGCTTGGTTTATGCTTGACGCATTCACTTTCCGCGCGGTGATGCGACTCGCAGATGGAACGCGCTTCACAACTTGCAGCGTTTATGGTTCATGCGGCTCGTCTCTGCGGTGAGCCAATATTCTCCCAAACTGTAGGGGGCAGCATGGAGCTCTACGGCATGCATCCAACACTACACCATAGTAGAAGTAGAAATTACTGTTTACAACATGGCATTTCAGCATTTTTAACAGCGTCCTCGTCTTTTCCGACAGTGCGAGCTATTTCTCTCCAAGAATTATTAACAACATGTTGATCACGGTGATCTCTGAGAGCTGAAACATACGAATGTCTGTATTTCCGAACCTCTGCCATACTAGTTCTTGCCGGTCCGCCATGTTTTTCCACGTCCATCCGTCCGCGTGGTTAGAAATTTTCCGAGGTGCGCGTTGCGGAAATCTTGGGCCGTGCGGAGACGCGGTGGAGGGGCGTGGTTGTTAAAATGACGCAACTTTTCCGCGCGGAGCCGTGCGGACCTCGCGGACGCGTCAAGCATAAACCAACCTTTAAGCTTCCCATGTCATCATTTAGACATTGCACAGTAACATGGAAAAAGTAGGGGACATTAGTGATGGGTCCAGCAACACCGACACACCGGCGCATGTGTCAAGCTCATGGAGCGAAACCTGTGTCGATCAGTGTCGATGCGTGTGTTGCTTTAAGAAAAAGTCACGTGACCAACACTGCTGCTGTGTCGCTCATTGCCGAGGCGCCAAACTGTGTTTATAAGGTATCGACTCTGCATCTGTCAACGGGATGAGTCGCCGCGAAAAAATTACCATTTCCAAGATAAAACAAGACATCCCTCTTTACATCAAGAAAATGGAGCCAGAGAGGAAAAGAAAAGTTTCTGCTGTGTGGGATCATTTTGATCTTTTAACAGCAAATAAGGTACGTGTTTGTCTTTCCTTGTTTCTGCGCATCTGTCAGAGTTGAAAACAGCAATGTGAATATTTTGAGATGTATATATTTTAAATTTAGAAGTTTAAAGTAATACCATATGAAGTAGGCCTACAATAGCTTACAGTGTATACAAGTATTATTAGGTCATTGAATCAGCGTCTGTTGTGTCTCCAGTATGTTGCCTGCAATGACATTTAAAGTCCAGTAGGTGTCATTATAGAGCAAAACAGCAGCACTGTGTCCACACAGTATCAATACTATTTGGGGAATGTGCTGAAACGCTTCATGAGGCTTCATCTACCCATCACTACGGGACATTATTTATAACGTTATCATGGAAAAACCAGGGTATCCCTTACATAGGCGTAGCCGTGGCGGGCCGCCACGGCTGAAATCGCACTGCCACGCCTACAAGATCCCAAGCTTTTTTTTTTTTGCACTGTTTCCCGTAGAAGCAGCGGGAACTACTATGTTGTCGCTTGTGATTATTTTTTCATGTCTGACTTTAACCGCATCTAATACTGTATTACGGCGTGAGCGCAACAGCGACAACTTAAGATCGATGCGTGAGCAGCCTGAGAGGTCGGGCGTTTCATCTGAACCCTTAAAACCTCCAGCAGGCTACGCTGCACTATTGATGTGTTAGCGCGCAGCGCTAACAACTTAGCGACGTGACATGTCTCGGAGAAATCGTAAAAACACGTTGGATGCTTCTTCTGAAGCGGGAAAATACCACCTCTGCAGAGCACGACGTCGCCTCGGCTCGTTCACCCTCTGCCGAGCCGGACTGAGCTCGATAACATTGACCCAGCACAGCCACTGGGTCGTTGGGAGCTGCCCCGTGACTGCCTGATGGAAAACCAGCGGGTTTCATCAGACTCGTAAAGTAAGTAAGTAAGAGTTTATTTATATAGCGCCTTTCACAGATGTAAATCACAAAGCGCTGTACAACATGATAAAGATCAGGCCAAATACCTCTAACCAATAAAAACATCAGAAAAACAATAGCAGTGTTAAACGTAGAAAATAAAATCATGAGTATAAACAAAGTGAAGGTGTCAACCCGAACAAAGCAATCTTTTTGAACATTTAGGGAGGGAACGCCTGGATGAAAAGGTGAGTTTTTAGATGATTTTTAAAGACCTCTACAGTGTTAGAGTGACGGAGATTTGAAGGTAGACTGTTCCAAAGTCTGGGTGCAATAGTCTGAAAGGCCCTGTCCCCTTTGGTTTTCAGTCTGGCTTGAGGAACAGCCAGGAGGTTTTCAGATGTGGATCTAAGGTTCCGAGAGGTGGTGTGTGGGGATAAAAGCTCAGATAGGTAGCTTGGAGCCTGGTTGTTAAGAGCTCTATAGGTCAGGACTAAAACTTTAAACTGTATTCTATATTCTACTGGGAGCCAGTGGAGGGACTGTAAAACTGGAGTGATGTGAGCTCGTCTGCTGGATTTGGTTAGGAGTCTGGCTGCTGCATTTTGGATGGCTTGAAGGCGTGAGAGGAAGGTTTTGCTGAGACCAGTAAAAAGAGCGTTACAGTAGTCTAACCCCGGGTTTCCACGGGAGCCGTCAGCAGCACGTTACTGCAGCAGCACGTCTAGCTGCTGCTTGGCCCTTCCCACAAGACGCGACGCAGCAGAGGAGCAGCTGTCACCGACAGGGCACGAAGTCACACGAGTGACTTCGTCAGTAAACACAACAACAAGCAGGAGAAAACTACAACATGGCTCCAAAATGTTTGTGTTTTTATGTTCTGTCCGTTTTATAATCGCCAATACGGACCTGAAAAACAAAGGAGACCGCTATAGCTAGGTGATAACTTCTCACGGGGCCGCACAGTTAGTAACCTTTTTTAAAGTAAAGCGACCGGACACACACACACACACACACACACACACCTACCTACCTACCTTCTGGCCTGTCAACAAGCAGGCGTTTAAAACTCTGGTATGTACCAATCTTTATGGTCCCATAGGAGGCCTGGCGCAGCATCGCTGGAGCAATTCTGCAAAAATCAGGTTTATTTTTTACTAAAAGCTGCACAAAGTAAACAAAGCACTGCGGTGAGAAACGAGTGAAGATGACTAACTGACCCTGAGTAAAGCGCCCGGAGCCCCTCCTCTCTTCCTACCCGCAGCATAGCGTGGAGCATGCCTCTGTAGCGGATCTCACGGTACTTGCTGTCCCCCACCTGGCCCTGGACTTGGAGACGCGTCTTGGCCAAGTCGATCGGAAATGTCCCTGCAACACCAGGCTTTGTTATCAACTCATTTCAACCACAGCCTCTTTTTTTAATCAACTCAGAGCAGCCCGCACGCGCACGGCCCTCCTCCACGCGCCATCAC
>SSNQ01000167.1:649610-669002 GCA_006942095.1 Nothobranchius kuhntae | reverse complement strand
GGAAAAATTCCTAGGGGAAACACTGAAAACTGTTTAAAATGACCAAAACTGTCATAAGGTGTGGGCTACCTTCCACAGTCCCCTTGTTCCCTCCTCCTGGTAAATGTGAATGAAGTTGCCCATCATGCTTCCCTGGATCACATTTCCCTGAGCCTGCATCCGGATCTGGGAGAACAGAGACAGGCACAAAGCGAAACTTGAGAAAAGTCTGGTATCAAGCGCCAGCTATTAATTACAACGACTACACTGTCTGTCCTTGTTTGTTTCTTGGCTGTTGAGTCGGACCATCATGAAACATAATGTTCCCAACCTGCTGGGGCATGTGATGATCTACCAGAACACTAAGGTGTCCCAGATAAAGGTTGGGCAAAATATAATCAGTGCAGTTAAGTTCCCGTGTCATTTACAGAACACTATGTTAGGCCTTTGAGGTTTCAGTCTAAAAATAGTGGTAAACAAGTGGGGTCGTGAAGGCACGTGAGGTCTTTTCCTCCAGAGGGCACTCTACCAAAATGAAACTACAGCTCCAACAGGATCTTCTGGACAAACTGCTGCACAGCTAGAGGGTAAAACACCATCAGACCTGCTCTGCTGCTTCAGATGCAAGACAGATAAGACAACTATCATGTATACAAACAGCTACCTTCAGCACATCTGTTGGGTTGGCAATGGAGGAGGAGATTACTCCAGAAAGAACACCACATGACACGTTAGTCAGCAAAGTCTCATCTGCAAGAGAACAGGAGGAAGGCTGTAACCGAGAACAGATCTGACACCACAGAACCCAGAAACGCTTTGGATCAGGAGCAGATGTTCTTTTATATGAAAAAGGGAGAGTGCTGAACGTGTTCAGACATGGTATGTGCGTGTGTGTGTCAGAGTCAGACGCATGCCTGCTGTCACCTTCAGGTGTCGTACCTCACAACAGCATTGCTGTGTATATGCATGAGTTTAGAGGGGAGGAGAGACACACACACACACACACACACACACACCTACCTACCTTCTGGCCTGTCAACAAGCAGGCGTTTAAAACTCTGGTATGTACCAATCTTTATGGTCCCATAGGAGGCCTGGCGCAGCATCGCTGGAGCAATTCTGCAAAAATCAGGTTTATTTTTTACTAAAAGCTGCACAAAGTAAACAAAGCGCTGCGGTGAGAAACGAGTGAAGATGACTAACTGACCCTGAGTAAAGCGCCCGGAGCCCCTCCTCTCTTCCTACCCGCAGCATAGCGTGGAGCATGCCTCTGTAGCGGATCTCACGGTACTTGCTGTCCCCCACCTGGCCCTGGACTTGGAGACGCGTCTTGGCCAAGTCGATCGGAAATGTCCCTGCAACACCAGGCTTTGTTATCAACTCATTTCAACCACAGCCTCTTTTTTTAATCAACTCAGAGCAGCCCGCACGCGCACGGCCCTCCTCCACGCGCCATCACTCACCACATTCCGCCGTCACAGACGCTAACCCGCCGAAAACGAACGGCTTCCAGTTGACGTTAGACATGTTCTCCGGCCGCGAACCGAGTCTCAGCTCCAGGACGAACCGAACCGGGCAGAATACGGTCGCTCCGTCGTGAGAGCAGCGTTTAGTCCATCCACGCCACCCGGCCCCTTCAGACCTGAAGACGGATTAGCCCCGCCCACCTGCCGCTCCTTCACGTTTCACTATTTTGAATCAGAAAAGTTATTATTTTTTTATTTGAAACCTTTACTTTATTGTTGTGTAAGGTCACAATTACATTATTTGATGTCATTTCCAGTCAAATAGTTTCCCCTCATGTCAATATTTCTTATTTAATTTAGCTTGATCTCACTTTTGTCCAGTTTCATCAACTACTTTAAATCTGTTTTAATATTTTTTTTTCTTCTGTTCGGCAACTCTTTTTTAACTTAACCATTTGCGTTCAACTCCAGACATAACAAGTCTGGGTGACGAGGACTGGTAAATGATCTTGTGGTTTCACCAAGCCCCCACCATGCGGGTCAAAAATTTCTCCAAAAGGATAATGCGGAAGTGAAATAAATTGCAGTTCCACCCTCATCCGCTGGGGGCTGGTGTCAGAAGCGAGCAAATCCTCATTGACTCCCATGTTAAAAATACCAATTTCACAGCAGAAATAAACATGTTTACAGCCTGGTTCCAAAACATGTTTTTTGTTTAAATTATCTAGTTTACACTCATGACAACTCTGAGGGGGGTGAATTTTTTGTCACTCTTCTGTTTAAGTGTATTAAAAGCCTAAAATTCTGTATAATTAATGAGCATCAGACCCACGTGACTGCAGAGCTAGCTCCGTGGAAAGGCCTCAGTAGAGCCTCGGCCTTGCCTGAAAACTGTTCCGTCAGTTTCAGTCTCTCAAATTAAACCAGTAGTTGTGCCGTTTGTGTATTCTTTTTTGGATATTATTTGTGCAATTGATGGTCAAAGTGACTTGCTGTGGTATTAATTGCACTAACTGACCATCCAAGGAGTCAACACTTCATTTTTTTTAGTGAGTAAAATTATATTTATGTATTTTAGGTCACTGCCGAGCTGAGCTTAGATTTTAACATGTACTGTTTAACCATGAAATTTAAATGTAATAGGGTAAAACCCAGTGTATTTAACATAATGCTGCACTTTAGAAAATGGGTTGAAATATAACATGTTGGTGGAGCTGGGTTCCGACTATCAGCTTGTGGAGCTCTAGGGAGACCGATGTTTTCCACCCGTTCTCGCCTCCACGCAGCTCGGCGCATCTCTGATCACCGCGTCTTCTGTCTGCTGCGCGGGCTGCCTGCTTGTGGAGCTCTCAAATGGAAACCGATGTTGTCCACCTGTTCTCCCCTCCCCGCAGCTCAGCGCATCTCTGTCTGATTGCGGCTCCTGTCTGCTGCGCGGGCTGCCGGCTTGTGGAGCTCTGGGATGGAAACCTTTCCACCCGGTTCTCCCCAGCAGCAGCTCTGCGCATCTCAGATCGCAGCGGCGCTTGTCTGCTGTGCGGCTGACGGCTTGTGGAGTTCTCGGGAGACCTCTGTGTTCCACCCGGTTTTACCCAGCGGTCAGCCCGGCGTATCTCTGACTCAGAAGCTCTGGTGTTGTGCACAGTTAACTCCGGTTGTAGCTAGGTTGCTACCTCCGTTAGCTTAGCTCCCACCTCCGCATTAGCTTTGGGTTAGCTTCAGGTTAGCTTGTAGCTAGTTTGACCGGGTGTCGTCAGTTGATCCCAGCCTTACAGCCCCACCCTCAGCTCCTCCTCTCTTCCCTTTTGTGGAATTGTCTGGGCTTGACGGAACCTGTGACAGGGTCAAAATGGCGGTGGTGTCCACCTCCCATTTCTCTTCAAAATCTTGTTATTGGAGCCTATGGAAACCCATTGTCCATATATAAGTCGATGCATTAGCACACAAAAACATTTTACAAGAACTTCAAAGATGCTTTCCAGTGTTTTCCCCATTCAGAAATTATGTATGATTTGTCAGAAATCCGTAAAAGTGATTGTCTTATCATGAACTGTGATATAATGTAAGCGATACATATTTATTTCTTTATTTTGCTAAGCACACCCCCTGCCCGCAGAGCTCCATGCAATAGGAAACTGAGCGCCGACCAGAACTAACCGATAGCGTTTGACTACCGTTTATTTGCTTCAAATGTAAGGAATACCTCGGCTGATGCAGAGTTGATGAATTTTTTACGGACAAGTAATTCTCTAAAATATAAATATATGAGAACACAACATGACATGAGAATAATACTCGTAAAACAGTGTGTTTTAGCTCTGTTTGTCAGCTACTGTCTGAAAGGGTTACGGTTATTTCAGTTCTATAGAACAGTGGTTGCCAACCTTTTTCCCAAGGGACCCCGTTTTTTACCAGTAAAATTTTTGACGACCCCCTCCCGTTCTCTCTTCCAGTACAAACATTATTAAGAAATGATAAAATTGTTCAAGCACATTTTAATATGCTTTGATTCAATAGATAACAGTAATAGTAGGCTCCAGTACAGAACAAAGTCATTAACAAAACCAAACAGAGCATAATGTGCTTGACAGTTTGTATTACTTTTCTGAACACATTGTTTCTTGTAAACACCGATAAATCAATCATTCCTTTCAATAAATGTTTGACACATAAAAATACACTGAGCAAAATGTACTTAAATGTGTATATTACTGTTTATAGTAGATTATTTACTGTAAAGGCTGTGATTAATCAACCAGTCCTATCTTTAATGAACTTTTGACACTTGAAAATAAAACAGTGAGCTGAGCAAAATGTTCTTAAAAGTGTGTTACTTTTTCTGTACTAATTATTTCCTGTCTTAATATCAGTAAACTTTTCACTCATTTAAAAAAAATGTGAGCAAAATGTAGGCTATAAACAAGTAATAAATGAAGTTTTAACCCCTTAAAGTGGAGAGGTTATGGCGACCCACTGAGAGACTTTGGCGCCCCCTTGTGGGGGTCGGGACCCCCAGGTTAGGAACCACTGATCTAGCTGATAAGTTTTAGAAGTTCATATTTAATTTAAGAAATCATTCTTTGATTTAGCAACTAATCCGTGCTAAGAGTGTTCCTTATTTGGAGGCAGGAAGAATTCTGTAGGACGATAAGGGAAGCCTTGAGGAAAGAACATCATTGTTGACAATTCATTATCACGTGTTCAGAGCTGCAGAGAGGCTCTGAGCTCCAGCTGATGGGATGAAGGCCGATTTAAAGGGAACACATGCAGTCTTGTGTCTCCATTTTGACCAGATGTTGAATGGTCAAACAGTACCTAAAAACCAACCATTGCTGGACATTACAGTCGCTAAATGCTTGCTTAGTATGAGGATTACTGTAAAGTCACTGACACCAGTCAGAGACTTGATGCAATGTGTTGGGTTCCTTATATAGGAAACTTTTTACTGATTGCGTTAATGAACTGACCTGTATTGGAACGTTTACTATGTGAAGTGCCTTGAGACGACTCTTGTCGTGATTTAGCGCTATATAAATCAACTTGAATTGAATTGAATTGAATTGAATTGAAGCCGTTCATCTTGTCTTCCGGTAACAAACCTCCCTGGAAGTTGGCAAAGTGCATCCGCACAACCCCCACCCACCACTGTGACGCACATTGGTGGAGGAGCACTTCCCAACAACCGTGCGCCCTCACGCACACGGGAGGAAAACGTTGCTGTTACAGTTGCTCTGGATACAAGAAAACATGCACAGCAAATTCTGACCCTGGTGGAAAAATCAAGCTGCTGTGAGTGTAGGAAGGGGTGCACCTCCTGCACAATCAAGTTTCCTGAAATTGGCCCGTTCCTGCAAGAATTAGCCAACAGCCGAACTATTTGTTTAACATGATACAAATATGTAACTTCCTGCCTAAACCCTCCTGTAGAATGTGTCAGCGATCCTTGAATGCAGACATTTTGGATGGCATGCATGGTTACTGCAGTCTTCCTCTTTGCCTCCTGCTGACCACTTTGTTTTTGTGTTTTTTATATGTCTGCCGTGGTCACAGCTCCATCGCTCTTTGCTGTAACTGTGCGGTGCCACTAGAGGGCAGTAAAACACATTTCCTGCCTACATCCCTTACAAACTCCCAATTTCAGTCTTTGTTACCATGGTTACCAGTGAAATGCCACCAATCAGTATGATCCCCCCATAGTTGGAACAGACCCTCTGGTCATCTTTCTATCACTCACTCCAAAAGAAACCACCCCCAGTGTTCATGAAATGGCAAATGACCTGTAATGACCTTTATAGTGCCTTCTAGAATCCTATTTTTGACATTTGTCTGAAACGAATAAATCAGCATTTTAATGACATTTCAACTTTAGTCTAAGAATTGTTTTCAGAATGTCTCAGCATTTTCACGAAGATCTTGACCATATTTTTTCTATAATAATTTCTAGATAACACACTAAATAAAGGAACGATTATAAGACATATTTTTTCAAAATCAGATGTTTTCTGATATTAGGGATTAAATCTGATTTAGCCACACCAACAGAATGTCATATAACACTGAGACTCACTCAGCTGTAGCATCACTCATCATTGTGAACCTAAAGTCGAATTATTCACCTCATTCGACTTATTTAATCTTCTGTAAATTAATAACAGATGATTTGGCATTAGCCTTTCAGCTTTTGAGGTCTAAAGGGAAATATACATTGACTGAATTTAGTGGTAAATCTGGTAGTTTCAACATTGTAATTTCCTTCTTCTGCCTGCAGAGGTCAGTGGAGAACCACAGGTCTCTGGTGAGGTGACTCCAGTCACCAGGTCTCCGAGAGGACTAGGATGACTAGTGAATGAAACCAGCTCACACGCAGAGTCTGATCTGATGTAATGTGTAATGTGTCACCCTATGTTTGGGTTGTTTTGTAAAGACATCGGCTCCATTTCATCTTCTCTCCCATCATGTTTGTCCTTCTTCCCAGTTTGTGAAAAGTGCTGGATCCACAGGCAGCGTAGTTATTATGATCATATGCTAGTTGCATCGTTTGATAAATGGTCTGGCTATGGGTCAGTGGCCATTGGAACAATATTAATGACCAGGAGAGAGCAAAGGGGTGTGTGTGTGTGTGCAGCATCGGCGAACGGAAATAGACGAATGGAAATATTGGAGTTTTATCTGAAACCAATAAGAAGAAGGGAAGCGTGGTGCGTCTGAAACTGGCCATATTAATGTGGTGATTTGTCAAGAGGAGCCTGAGGACAAACCTGGAGCAAGAGGAGGAGATATATCTGTGTTTGCAGGTCTGCAGAATAAAACCAGTTGTGTTATTCAAGAGAAAATCAAGTCATTTATTTGACCTGGACCTGCTTATTGACTCTCCATCTTTTCTCTTCTGAAAAACTGAAAATTGCAACAGTGAATTATATAAGAGACATGTGACATGTAAGAGACAATAGCTGTTTTTAAGGCTCACCTAGCTCATCCCAGTAGATGATATTTTATGAGAGGACTGAAGCTGACCGAGGCTTTAATCTGAAGCAACTGTCGTGGGAAACATTGGAGTCAATAATCCTGATATGCCTACTTTTGGCCTGCGTAAGGAGACTGTACTTGTATGGGGAGAATATGCCAACTCCGTGCAGAAAGGCCAAAGTCAGAGTTTGCTGCAAGGAAAGAGTACTACCTACTGCATCACCATGCAGTCAGTTTTATCTGGTCATTCAGGCCACTGCCTCCACTGGTGACACCTTTGACCTCTCATCTGTTCCCTGCTGGAGGGGGAAAAGTAAAAAAGGCAGCTCATTCGAAACTCCTTTATTGTTTTTCAGGTGCTGAGTCTGGAGTGGGGACATGGGGCGACCGTTCAGAGGGTTAGGTAATTGTCTACCTCATAATTGGAAGGCTGAAGGTTTGATTCCTTCTCAGTCTGTCTCTGCTTTTGTGTCCTTGGGCCAAGACACTTAACCCACACCGCTGGTGGTGGTAAGAGGGAGTGGTCGCCCCAGTGTACGGCAGCCTTGCCTCTGTCAGGGCACCCTGCAGCTGTGGCTACATAGTATCTCACCACCTCCAGGGTGTGAATGTGTGTGTGTGCGTGGGTGGGTGAATGACAGATTGTGTTTCTGAAACGCCTTGGGGGGTTCTAGGTCTCTAGAAGCTGCTATATTAAATCCGGGCCATTTAGCATCAGGAAAACAGTGATTTCAATCTCAGAGCGAGCATCGAACTTCGTTTGAGCTCTTATGTAAACAAAAGATACAAGAAGAGATTCAAAAATACCATACAGCAAAACGAGTGCATTTTTATGTGATCACATACCTGTGAGAATACCAGGCAGAAAGATAAAAAACAAATAAATTCATCGTTTAGTAGTCATCACCTCTGACCAAAGTCACATCTGATATTTTGGTCAGATGTGACTAACCACCAGGCTGAAGATCACACTAAGCCACGTGGCAAAGCTAGGCCTTTTAAAATATTTTTTTTGTATTCAGAGAAGTCATTGGCAAGCTTAACACACACACATGCAAACACAAGCAGGCACACACACACACACACACACACACCATTGGTCAGCCCCTTACCTCTGTCTCTGAATGGAGAAAAACATGAGAACCTGAATGAAAATGTGTTGCTTTGAAAATATCAAACTTAGTGGAAACTGGTGAATTTTCTTGGGTGAGGCACATTTTAGCAAGTCAGTTTTCACATGAGCTCTGACCATCTAGGGATGCCAAATTATAATTTTTAGGTTTTAAGGTTACATCTAGCATGTCTCCTTCAGCCTTATCGCTGCCTCTCCCGACTCCAACCAGGCCCGTCATCCTAGATAGCTTTGCTCCTGTTTCTTTGCCTGAGTTAACCAAACTAGTTAACTCTATGAAGACCTCTGCATGCCCCCTCCACATCTTACCCTCATCTTTGTTTAAAAGTGCTTTTCAGTCCATCGGTCCCATTCTGCTCTCTATAATTAATGCTTCTCTGGTTTCTGGTCAGGTCCCTGCTTACTTTAAGAACGCTGTAATCCACCCGCTTCTTACAAAACCGAGTCTCGACACCTCTCTCCATAGCAGCTTCAGACCCATCTCTAAACTTCCGTTCATCTCCAAGATCTTGGAAAAGGTTGTGGCTAAACGGCTCACAGCTGCTCTTGATGAACATAACATCTATGATTGCTTACAGTCAGATTTTCGTAGAGCTCATTCTACTGAAACAGCTCCTCTTAGGGTCTCCAATGACCTTCTGACTCACACTGATGCAGGGGACTGTTCTGTTCTGGTCCTGCTGGACCTGACTGCAGCCTTTGACACTGTTGACCATCACCTGTTACTGGAGAGGCTGAGAGACTGGATAGGCCTATCAGGATCTGCTCTGGAGTGGTTCTCCTCTTATCTCTCTGAGCGCTCCTTTTCTGTGGCCATCTACAAGTTTAGGTCCTCCACCATGGCATCCCACAAGGTTCTGTGCTGGAGACTCTGCTCTTCCTCCTCTATCTGCTTCCTCTTCAGCACATCCTGAGCTCCTGCAAAGGGATCTCCTACCATCTTTATGCAGATGACATCCAACTGTACATCTCCTTTAAGCCCCATGAGATGTCTAAGCTGCAGCTGTTACACACCTGCTTAGACTCTATCAGAACCTGGATGGCTGGGAGCTTTCTACAGCTGAATGAAGATGAGACTGAGATCCTCATCTGTGCCCCAGACAAGCTGGTTCCCAAAGTCAGAGACTCTCTTGGTCAGCTTGCTTCTCACCTCAAACCTTCCGTCAGGAATCTTGGTGTGACCTTTGACCCAGCTCTCACCCTGGATTGTCATGTCAGTTCTCTTGTTCACTCTTCCTTCTTCCATCTCAGGAACATTGCTAAGCTGAGTCCCATTCTGTCCCGCTCTGAACTTGAGACAGTTATCCACACCTTCATCTCCTCACGCTTAGACTACTGTAACTCTCTTTTCACGTGTCTGAGCAGAACCTCCCTGAACCGTCTACAGGTGGTTCAGAATGCCTGTGCTCGGCTTCTGACCAAGTCCTCCAAACACACCCACATCAACCCGCTTCTCCTCCAGCTTCACTGGCTGCCAGTGAACTTCAGGGTTCATTTCAAGATCCTGGTTCTGGTCTATAGGGCCTTACATGGACAAGCACCATCATATATTGGTGATCTTCTTAGTCCCTACACCCCCAGCAGGTCCCTGAGGTCCAGTGATCAAAGCCTACTGGTTGTGCAGCACCAGGCTAAAGACCAAAGGTGACAGATCATTTGCTGCTGTGGCCCCCAGACTCTGGAACTCTCTCCCCCTGAGCCTGAGATCAGTGGACTCAGTGGTCTCCTTTAAAAAGCAGCTGAAAACTCACGTGTTCAAGCTGGTTTTTGTATGACCTTCTCCATCATTCTCTCTTTATTCTGCTCTCCCCACCTATTCCACCTTCCTCAGGATCCACTGATTTCCCTCTTTCCTATTCACACTCTCTCTTTCTCTTTCTTAACATTTTTTAATCACAATTGTCTATTTTTTGCTCATTTTAAATATATTTTTTAACCATTTTCTAAATTCTTTTTTATATTTTTACATCTTTTGTTTTTGTGAAGCGCCTCGTGATTTTTATCTTGAGGCGCTATAGAAATTATATTTTCTTCTTCATTTTTATGCGTCACACAACTTGAACCTGGTATTGGGTTCATGAGCAATTTCAGCAATGAAGTTGTTCCACAAACATGCTTAAAATTGAACAATATATGTAAACTGCACACGTACTTAACAGAAAGAGGCTTGTCTAAATGACAATCTGCATTTTCTAGCTCAACAACACACAATGACAATAAGCTGCTGATTGAAAAGGCTGTAATACACATGAAGAGAAAAATGCACAATAACAACAGTGCAATATGATCCTATCCACAGAAGCAGAGATTTAAATTAAAACCTATATTCTCCTTTTTACAAAAATGTGAGTACCATTACTCTATGTGAAAAACTCTAGGAGCCAGCCAGAAAAATTCAACAACAAGTGATTCTATTGGTTCAGAGGGACTGAACGCCATCAGAAAATGGAACTCCACCCCTAGTCAAGATTTGAAAGTGGGCGTTGCCAGGAGGCACAATCGACACACACACACACACACACACACACACACACTCACATATATATATATATATATATATATATATATATATATATATATATATATATATATATATATATATATATATATATATATATATATATATGCTGGACAATTCCTGTCCATAGGCTTAAATTGTAAGTTTTTAATCCGAAATGGGAGGTGGCTACCACCGCCATTTTGATTGTGTCACTGTCACACGTCTCGTCACGCCCAGACAATTCCATAAAAAGGAAAAGAGGTGGAGTTGAGGGTGGGGCTGTAAGGCTGGGATCAAATGACGACACCCATCGAATTGAAGCAATGTAGCTACAAGCTCAACCAAAGCTAACGCGGATGTGGGAGCTAAGCTAACGGAGGTAGCTAGCTAGCTACAATAGGAGCTAACTGTGCACAACACTGGAGCTTCTGAGTCAGAGATGCGCCAGGCTGACCGCTGGGGAGAACCAGGTGGAAAACATCGGTTTCCATCTGAGACCTCCACAAGCCGGCAGCCCGTGCAGCCGACAAGCGCCGCTGCGATCAGAGATGCGCCGAGCTGGCACTGAGCGGAGGGAGACCATACCGATAGTCGGAACCCAGCTCAACCAACATGTTATATTTCAACCCATTTTCAAAAATGCAGCGTTATGTTAAATGCACTGGGTTTTACCCTATTAAATAAAATTTTCAGGGTTAAACAGTACATGTTAAAATCTAAGCTCAGCTTGTGCAAGAGCGGCAGGGACCAAAAATCGTTGATATAAATACATAAATATAATTTTACTTAACGAAAAACATGAAGTGGAGACTACTTGGACACTCTATTAGTGCAATTAATACCACAGCAAGTCATTTTGTCCAACAATTGCACAAAAAATATCCAAAAAAGAATACACAAACGCTAAACTAATGGTCTAAGTTGAGAGACTGAAAATGGCGGAACAGTTTTAAGGCGAGGCCGAGGCTCAGGCTGAGGCCTTTCCACGGAGCTAGCTCTGTGGTTACGTGGGTCTGATGCTCATTAATTATTCAGAATTTTAGGCTTTTAATACACTTAAACAGAAAAGTGATTAAAAAAATCACCCCCCTCAGAGTTGTCATGAGTGTAAACTAGATAATTTAAACCAAACACATGTTTTGGAACCAGGCTGTAAACATGTTTATTTCTGCTGTGAAATTGGTATTTTTAACATGGGAGTCAATGAGGATTTGCTCGCTTCTGACACCAGCCCCCAGCGGATGAGGGTGGAACTGCAATTTATTTCACTTCCTGTTTTGCTTCATATCCAGACCCGAATTATGGGGGCTTGGGACGTGGCCAAGTGTGGGGAAATTCCATCCTGGGAGGGAGGGGGAGTGGGAGGAGCCTGTACCGATGACATGAAATTGACAGCCCCAGTCAATCACACGTTTAAAATGCAGTAGCCGCTATTCTGCCACAGGGGGCAGCACTTAGACGTTTTTAGACTTAGATTCTAGATTTAATCAAGTTTACACAAACACGTATGAAAATGCACAGAAACAGAAAGATTGCGTTTGTAAAGACCCAGTAATACAGTTAATTAGCAAAAGAAATAAAGTTATTTTGGGGTTTAGTTACTCTTTAACATCCTGATCTGAGACTCCGGTCGTCTTCTATTCTTTGGCCCAATCTCTATAGGGAGCCTAAGTCAGTTCCAGACCATGGGTCCCCAGAAGAACGAAAAAATGAATGCAAGTCAACGGGGCTAAAAAGGCTATTTTCTAATTCTGCTTGTTTCGTGCCATGGATTTTACATATGATGTCTGTGAATTTTAAAGAAGTATTTTGATACCAAGAAAGTGCTGATTTTCGAAGAGGGGGAACACTATTTTAAGTTTTGTCCAGGACTACAAATGCGCTTCACGAAAGTGACGTCATCAAACCAAACACAGAGAAAACTGAGGGAAAATGGCCGTAAGTTCAGCAGACTTCCCACAGGAGGAAAGAACCACCATAAATCTGGTCATGTGGCAAGTAGCAGCTACTTTTGGGAGAGAAGATTTTGTGGTGACGTCACATATGCGACGTGCCGATTTCTGGTTTGTAGTCATGCTAATTATGAACTTTTACAAGCTGATAAATCTCAAAGTACGTGACTGGCGTCGTCGACACAGCCATCACTACTTTTAATTTAAATTGCAGTACAACATATGTGTGATCCAGGGCATAAGGCAAAGCGGATTAGAAAATAGCATTTTTAGCCCCGTTGACTTGCATTCTTTTTTTTTTGTTCTTCCGGGGACCCGTGATGCGGAAGTGACTTAGGCTCGCTATACTCGCACTACGCCCTGCGGTCTTCAGCAAAGTAGGGCTTCGAGTGCGTAGTACACAAGTGTGCAAATAACTGCCAAATTAAGACAGGGAGCATTGCGTCATCAACCGTAACGCATGCCGGGATGCTGGTCGATGTGATATGTTTTTAAAAACCTTTATTAACAACTTTCAAACAAACAACCAAACAATTATTTGAAATAAATTGACATTCATTGATGCTTTGTCTAAAACAGGGGTGCCCAATCCTGGTCTAAAACATTCAGAGAATCAACTAAATCATACAAAAATTAACTACTTTCATTAGAAAATACATATTTTCAGAAAAAGAATGAGCCGTTTCCCCCGCAGCAATGGATTGTGGGTAATACCCTTCACTCAAGTTCGCAGAGATGCCGACTTGGGTGAAGTGCGAATCAAGGGTGCAAAAAGGGAGTGATTAACTTTGCACTTGAGAATTGGGACACCCTCACTCGCAACCCTGGTCGGGATCACACAAGGGTTTCAAGGGTTCAAGGGTGGAAGTGCGAGTATTGAGATTGGGCCTTTGTATTTGAGGGGGATCCAGTGTGCATGCGCCAGTTATAGCATATAGTTAAGATTGCTGCGCCCAAAAGGAACAGGAAATACATCACACGATTCAGTCATGGTAAGTGTGAGAGAATATTTTTAAACTAGACTTAAATGCAGATTATACACGGTACTTATAGTCTGTATGAAGTATAGATCATTTAGTTTAATTTTTGTGTTTTCTGTTTAGATTTTGTCATTCCAAACTTCTTTTTTCTCTTCCTGTGAGACTGGTGGGGCGGTGCCCCAATACCCCCTGGGGACAAACCACCATTGATCATACTCCGTTCATTTGGACGACTTCAGGTACCTTATTGGTGAATGAAAGTGACACTAAACCATTTTTAACACGTTAACCTATTCCTTTAAAAGTGGGTTTCAGTGATTGCGTAGGAAAACACTTGACCATGGAGCACTCCTCAGCCCTCTGCTGACCAGAAACCACACTTAACGGTTTTGTGGGACGGGTAGGTGTCCTTTATTTATATAGGGTCTCTCATGATAAAAATCAAAAGGCTCTTCACAAAAACAATGAAGTTTTTAGATAAAAAAAATGTGAGCAGTTTCATATGAATGAATAAATAACGTCACCATGCTGCTATACACGTCTTAAAAAATGCAGCTTATGTTATCGGCCAGTTCAAGTAAATGAAGAGAATTAAATGTATGTGGCCTTTTTAAAATATGTCACATTTTATCACTTTTTTCAGACAATCTCATAATTTCTTATGAACATAATCCCTTTCTCCAAACTTGATGCCATTCAGTCAGCTACAACAGGTTAGGCCTGGTTCACACCGCAGGGTTTTAAATCCGTAACATTCATTGATTGTGCCCGTCTGTTACCTGAGGTGTCAGGGTGGTGGTACTACCCATGGTGTTCTCCATCAGAGTCGAGGTCTGGACAGAAAATCAGGCACAGTCAGTGTGTGTGTGTGTGTGTGTGTGTGCGCGCGCGCGTGTATGTGTGTGTGTGTGTGTGTGTATGTGTGTGTGTGTGTGTGTGTGTGTGTTGTGACAGTGATCTGATCTGCCTATTGGTCACAACGCTGGACTGTGTGTCATAATAAATCATTCAGAAAGTGTTCACTTACATAACATGAGTCCCCCTAAAGTCAGTTTACTGTAGAGACTTGAAACTTTACATTAAAGCTTGTAATAATTAATTCACATTTGAAGAAGAAAAAATAGATTTTGTTTGGAAAATTAACCCTTTGATGCATGAATTATGAAATCTTCAACCATGATTTTTTTAACAAATTTTTTTCATTCATCTTTAGGTGTTAATGAAACAAATTTCATATTTACATATTTTTTGTAACATTTAATTTACAAATAATTTATTACATGTCCACCTCAGTGGACATCGTGCATTCTGAGCATGAAATATGTTGGCTTGGCTTACTGAAGTCCAAATGGAGGGGCTCAAATGCAATAAAGTCTTCAACAGCTGTGCTTAATAGTAAAAAATAAATAAATAACAATTTTGTGTACCTGTCCACTGTAGTGACTATTATGCATCAAAGGGATAAAATCCTGGATCTTAAACCACTCCAAAAATATAGCAGAGGAGCATTGATCATCCTGTCGCTTTCAAGTGAGGTTCAGGGGTGATGGTGGCAGAAGAGTTAGGTGGCCACCTTGTAACCGGAGGGTCGTAGTCTGTCGCAGTCATTGTGTCCTTGGTCAAGACACTTAACCTGCCTTGCCTGCTGGTGGTTGTTGGAGGGACCAATCGTGCCTGTGCTCGGCCGCCCTGCCTCAGTCTGTGAGCTCCAGGGCACCTGTGGCTACAGTGTAGTACATTACCACCAATGTGTGTGTGTGTGTGTGTGTGTGTGCGCACATGCGCGTGCATGTGTGTGTGAACGATTGGTTGTGTTGTAAAGTGCCTTGGGGGGTCATCAAACTCTTGATGGAGCTATATCAAATGCAGTATTTTACCATTTCAAATCATAAATCAAAATCAAAAATATTTCATAAAAATGTATCTGAAAGAAAAGAAAAAGTTAAAGTCACGCTGATGTAATAATCAAAAACATTTGAGCTTCATTTTAACTTATCGTTAGATAAACTTGCCTCAAAGTTTCACAAACATCACACAAACCTTTTGATTGAATTTTATTCAACCGTATAATTGTTCACCTGCGATTGGTCTATTTAACATCACAAGTTTGGTTTAACCAAATCTTGGTTCCTTTAGTGCGTTTCTGACATCATGTTAAACACTTACTGAACATCCTATCGTGCGGGGGTCTGTTCGGAATTACACAAGAATCCACAGATTTAATGAACTGGGTCGTTTTCATCTTTGATGAATCAAAATAAAATACTTCACAGTTTAGACAGGAAACACGATGTGACATGAGAGGGTGGCGATGGATGGGAGGTGAGGCCCACGTGTCCTCGGTATGATTCAGCAGACATTTCAAAGTTTGGGTGTCCTAAATATTCTAATTGTTGTTTTTTAATATTTGCTCAGCTGGACTTTTATTATTTAAATATCTCTTCCATAACTGACCTGTTTTATTGGGGAAAAAATTACAAAAAGGCATTAATTGTATTTATCTTCATTATTAGTACTGGTAAATATTAGTGAACACTAAATTAGGTTAAGGTGAGCTCAGTAAACACACACACACACACACACACACACACACACACACACACACACACACACACACACACACGCTGCTGTTGTTGTTCTCCTCCCCCTCCTTGTGCCGAGGTATTTTTATCTGTACCTCAGGGCAGATTTGAATCTAATGGGAGGGGAAGGCTTGTCAGCTGTAGTTTGTGTGTGTGTGTGTGTGTGTGTGTGTGTGTGTGTGTGTGTGTGTGTGTGTGTGTCCTAGTTGTTGTCTCACACCCTCCAGCTTTAAGACAGTGGACTTGTCGGTTGTTGCAACACGCTGAACTGAGATTGGCTGCCGCTCCTCCAATAGGGACTCAGATAATGAAAGAATGGTGGTTTTCGTGTATTTTAATTCCCGGTAAATGTACGATTTCATTTTATTCTGACACCCTATGAGTGATTTGGAAACAATATCCCACATTGTCTTGTCTGGAGTAATCCCGTTTGTCTGCATCCAGCATGAGTTTATTTTAAATTGAATCTCTTTCCTGCTCTAAATTTCACCAAGTTCTGTACTACTTTTCTGTCCTCCCTTGATTTCCTGCCCCATCAGCAGGACTCCCCCATCAAGGTCTCTAAAGAGCTGAAACACAGAAAACAGAAAAGTCTCTGAAACTGCTCACACTGAACAAAAACTCAAACAAAAGGATATTTTTCCCAGGCCCTGGATCTTGACCTCTTTGTGAACAGCTGATGTTTGTGTGTTACCTCCTCCAGGCTTAGCCAGTGTCAGCAAGGTCACCATGACTGCAGGAGACATGTACAGGGACACCAGTTTGATTTATTCAACTACTTTGGTCATTAAAAGTTGTACTACTACTACTACTACTAATAATAATAATAACAATAATAATAATAATAACAACAATAATAATAATAATAACAATAATAATAATAACAATAATAATAATAATAACGACAATAATAATAATAATAATAATAATAATAATGCATTTTATTTAAAAGCGCCTTTCAAGAAACACAAGGACATTTTACAACAAAAAAACAAAACAAAGAAATGAAGTAAAAAAAAATACATAGAAACATTAAAAATACGTACAAACTAGATAATAAAATCAGTGCAGTTGGAAAAGGTGTCACAAGCAGTCTGACATAGGTGGGTTTGGAGTAGATTTAAAGGTGGAGAGTGAATCAGAGTTAGGGGTGGCTTGAGAGAGAGAATTCCCCATTGTGCTGAAATGGAAAGATGGAACCGAGAGGTTGATAGAGGATGATGATCTGGGGGAACGGATGGGAGGGCAATGTGAATGAAGTCAGACAGGAATAGGGAGCCTAGGTCACGCCCATCTACTTCTGCATCATGGGTCCCCAGAAGAACGGAAAACTGAATGCAAGTCAACGGGGCTAAAATCGCTGTTGTCTAATTCAGCTTGTTAAGTTCCAGGGATTTCACATATTATGTCCGTGAACTTTAAAGACACATTTTGATACCAAGAACGTGCTTGTTTTTGAAAAGGGGGAAAACGCAATTTAAAAAATAAATAAGTCCAGGACTACAAATGCGCTTTACGAAAGTGACGTCATCGAAACCGAAACGGATAAAACAGAGGGAAAATGGCTGTAAGTTCAGCAAACTTCAAATCCTTCCTTCAGGAGGAAAGCAGCACCATAAATCTGGTCATGTGGTAAGTAGCAGCTACTTTGGGGAGAGGAGATTATGTGGTGACGTCACATATGCGACGTGCCGATTTCTAGTTTGTAGTCAAGCTAATTATGAAATTTTACAAGCTATTAAGTCTCAAAGTATGTAACTGGTGTGGTCAAAACACCCATCATTACTTTTAATTTAAATAGCAGTACAGCATATGTGCGATCCAGGGCCTAAGGCAAAGTGGATTAGAAAATAGCTCTTTTAGTCCCGTTGACTTGCATTCATTTTTTCGTTCTTCCGGAGACCCATGAGCCGACCGGAAAAAGAGGAGACTTAGGCGTCCTACGGGGGGAAAGGTTATGGATGGCTTTAAAGGTGAGAAGTTGTCATGAGTCGAGGTGAGCCCTCTCACTCCATAAACCATCTCTGAGCTTTCTTTCAGGTGGGAGAAGCTGAGAGGCACCAGCTGTACCAAACCAACAATCATCAGGTTAGGGTTAAAAGGAGGATGGAGAAACCACACTTCGCCGGATGATTGCTACTGTTTGGGTCGTTCCAACCACTAGCACTCGTCTCTAGGGTTACGCTACTTGTCTGTGAATATTTGTCTGGATACCTCGTCATGTTCTGATCGTTTCTTTGCATCACTTCAGGAAAGGATGCATGCAGCTGAGTTCTGGACCGATGGGAGCTTATGGAGGGACTTTTGTGGTCCACCAAACAGGAGTAAATTACAGAGGTGACAAGACTGAACAAGTATGGAAGCAGAGTGGGGGAGAAGAGAGAGGAGCAAAGGTGATTAATATTACGCAGGTGAAAGTAGACAACCTGAGTGATGCTACTGATGTGGGATAGATGGCCGTTCTCCTAAGACCTCTGACCTCTCTGAGTGGTTCCTCTCTTTCAGACCATCCTCCTGAAACCATAGAGATGGTCGGGGGGGTAAAATCTCAGCAAGCCATCTTCACGTTGTCTAGATGAACAACTGACTGTGAGTGGCTGCTTAGATATTTGTGTTGACGGGGACTGGACAGGTGTACTTCTACCAGTCAAATGGGTTCTGTGTTCTAATATTTCTATCAACAGAGGCGTGTTGTAAACCTTGCCGTAGATCAAATTTTCGCCGGGCTGTTTTCTAAGAGGATAAGTAAACATGGTTTTCTTTTCTCCACTCTTTGTAAGTGAAACCACCCAGCTATCCAGTCATTCAGTCATCACGCTCACCAGTTCCTCTAACCTTTTGTCATGGTCTGCGTCTGCGTCTCCCCTCATGTGTCTCCTTGTGTTCTCCATCCCTCTCTAGGTTCTCCTTTTGTGTCTCCTAGTGCCCTCATGTGTCCTTGTCTGCATCTTCCTCATGTGTCTCCTGGTGTTCTCCATTTTTCCCCAGATCTTCAGCCCTCTAGGTTTCCCTCCTCAGGTATCCCCCTCCCTGGTCCTGTGCTCCAGTGGCCCCCTTTTAGTCACGCCCCTGTAGTTTTTCTTTCTGTAGTGTTTTTCCTTTAGTTTCAGCTCCCCCCTTAGAATATTAGTTATGTTTGCTGCCCTTCTGGTCTTCAGGTTTTTCTCTTAGGTCATTTTCCTTTAGCTACAACTGTTCATGTTATTAGTCTCTCTAGTGTGTTTTTCCCATCGGTGTTTGAGGTTCTTCTCCCCCCTTAGATTATTAGTTATTTTTCCTGCTCTTCTTGTCTAGGTTTTATTCTTAGGTCATGTTAGTTTCCTCCCTTATTAGTA
>SSNQ01000167.1:597110-644610 GCA_006942095.1 Nothobranchius kuhntae | reverse complement strand
CGCTGGTGACCTATAGCCCCGAGGTTGGTGACTCACCTACCAAAGGCGAGGTTGAACGGTGCCCGGTACCACCACTGATTGACCCTGATCTCTCTGACTGCACCTGCGTGTCGACCGAGGGCCCTCCAGAGCACCCACCTGCACCGAACCCTCGCAAGGCCACGCCAGTCAACAGTCTACAACGTTCCTGGTTTCCATTTTCAGGTCTGACGAAATACATTTTGTTAGTGGTGTGTTTTGGACTGCTATCAACCACAGTTGAACTTAATTCTCAGCTACCTCTAACCCGTCTGTACGAACCTGGGCTCTCTTCGGGTATCACACTCCGAGACCGCCCAGGTCTACTAATGACTAACTATTGTCTATTTACACATAAGATTTTCGTCAAACACAGTTCGTCAACACGTTGATGAGCTTAACAGAGAATTTCCGGCTCTGCGTAAGCAGGTACTGCAGCAGCGGCGTGCCCTGAGACAGCTGGGCACGTCTGAAAAACAGACTGTGGTGGTACTCAACACTCATAGCGACATTTTGCGTAAAGCAACTTCCGCTGTGAATGAGTTGTGTTCCTTTGTGAATGTTGATTTTGCTCATACACAGATGCTGACCATTTGCCTGTCCGACTATGGTCGGGACATGAGCGCCTTGATCGATACCCTCCTCATGGGGAGGATCCCTCCGTACCTCGTGTCCCTGGCCATGGTCAGATTGCGATTGCTCGTGTGGCCTCGAAGGGCCCAATGGCTCTTCAGACTCACTTGGCTTTCTCATTGGGCAGTGCTATCCCGTTAAATGCCAATCCAGATGCTAGAGAGCTAGCCTTCATCATCAACTTACCTATTGTGTCTCCAAATGACATCTATAGATTAAGAGATGTGGTGAATGTAGGTAACTGGGTTGACGACACTCATGTCAGGTTACATACGCCTCCGGTCGTTGCGTACCACGAGGACACGCCGCATGTCCGGTTAGTCCAGGACCTGCGCGTGTGTTCTCTCACACGTGGCCTACACTTCTTGTGTCCAAGTACACCTTTTCTGCGTGGCGGTGCCACTGGTGTGTGTGGCATTAATGATTTTCAGGTGATTCAAAATGTCCTATAACTGTGACTCCACGTTCACATGTTGTTCATACTACTGCTGTTGTTGTTGGTAACCGTTGGTTACTTAATACCCCTGCTAGAGAGCTGATGTTTTCTATGAGCATCATGGTGTGTCTACACGAGTTGCGCTTCCCTCTCAAACCCTATGGGTAACTGTTCCATGTGGCACTACGGTCCATGTAGGAGAGGTCTCTCTATATTATTTGGACCCTGGTGAGCATAAGTCTAAAGTGGAGTTTTCTCCTTTTTATGATAACATCTCCTTTGCTCTTTCTCCAGCTATGGTGGATCGTGTTACATTCGATGGTCTAACCATGGTTCGGGTGGGTGTGGTGAACAGGGTGCTGCGTGAGTTGTCGGCAGATCCCGGTCTCAGGTTTCAACCAGTGTCTTACTCCTGGTACTCCGCTGATTCTGTCGTGATATTCACTGCATTCCTAAACCTCTGCCTGTCATGAGGTTTGTCCTTTTTCCTGTTCCGTCACTTCTCCGCACGGTTGGCCTTTCCAGAGGACTTGGTCCGCAATGTCGGGTGGCGCCTGTCTCGGCCATCGCAATGGTTTGTGAAGCACCGGCTACCCAGGTGCCTCCGCCTGAGCCGGCCGGTCCTGCTCCTCCACCTGCACCTCCTGCGCCTTCAGCTAGAACTTCGAAGGTGGAGTGATTTCTATTGCCAGACTCGTCGGCTCCATAGTGCTCTATCTCGAGTTACACAAGTTTGTCTATGTTTGTGTGCATGGTTGTCTTTCCTGCTTACACATGACGTGCGGACTTGGGTGATTTGAGATGAACATGCTGTGGGTTCCTGAAGTCAGGTAATCAGTTAACAGTAGATGGGTTTAGTCCACATATTACTGTTATCCAAATTTGTTTTTATTTTCACAAATTGTAATTCCTTATGGGTACATTTACATGTAGGTTGATTACTAACTTCACAGATTTACATTTTTAGTGCTCTTTGACTCATATATCTATCTTTTTTATAGAATTTTGCCACAGTGATTAAGTTGTGAAAACTTTATGATTAACTTTGTTAATTTACCATCATGGGCTACAACCATTTTTGCCCTTCATTTTGATTACATTTTTACTTAGTGCAGTGATTTCTCCCATACGCAGTACAGGGTTTTATTAGTTTTATTCTTTTTGTACCACTTTTTCCAGTACACGTGGTGTATTGCATCCATTTCTTCACTTAAAATGCTAATTCACATAATTGCTACACATAGTACATGTAGGTACTCATACTGATAGGTTTCTTTTTGTTTATTAATTAGCATTAGACGCCATTTTGTTGTGTCTACATTGAAGTGCCCTGTGCTGTGCTCTCTCTCCTCTGCTGAGTTTTGTCGATGATCCGTGATTCCTGGGGGTGGACCTATGATTCGTCATTGGATTCTACTCCTGATTGGTGTTCCGGCTCATAGGACCTGGACGCACGTGGATTCCGGCATGGTTGCTGGGATACTTCGCTTGCTGGGACCTGACCTACCTGCTGCTCTTTCCTGCACTGGATCACGATAAGTGCAATTACAAAGATCAATATACTATTTTGGAAGAATTCCCTACCCGTGGATATGTAAAGTTTAGCTCCTGCTTCAAATTGTCACTTCCACGGGGATATCTTGATAATCTGCTGACTTGCGTGCTTCCAAAGGGATCATGCAAGACTATACTTCGGAGTGGCTTTCGTACCTCATCCCCTTTTGGCCTCTTCCTGGGAACTGCACCTTCCCCTATCGTCAGAGTCCCTTTAGGACTCTGGTTTGTTCAACGCGCCAGGTGGTCTCTGTACGGACCACCATACCATTGAAAAGGGAGGATATGTAACGGAATGAAATGACTGTTTTCCACCTAAAAGTCATTTCCCCCCTCTCCTCAGCAAGAACTAATCTGCACGAGATATTGCTCAAGGTCATGCATTTGCTTCTAAATCTTTTCCTTTCCAGCCCAAGAGAAGAATGAAGATAAAGGACTCTTTCTTTTTAATAAATCAAAGAACTCTATTTTTAATAAAGCTAATCAAACAAAGTGTTAGTCAATAATAAGATGTTGACCAATCTGTGAAATGACAATGTTATGATTAGTAAGTTTTATTAAGTAATTCGACTTTATTCTAGCTGCAGTAGACATCCTGATCACACGTAATGTAAATGCATGACTCATTGCTTTTACTCATCCAATCGGAACCTTCCTTTCTGAAGCGTGGCATAGTCTCTGTGGTGTTTATAAATCTGCCCAACTTTGATTCGACCATAAATCAAAACATCCAGATTTATAAAACCTGTCCCCACGCCATCTTAAGTCAGTTCACCGCATTCTAAGAGAAGTAGGACCGACCACCCGGACTTACCTTTTAAGCAAAGAACCAACAAGCTGGATAAAATCTGTTTCATTTTACCAACCAAGCAACGGTTCCTTTCAGAATAAAAGCTGAACTCACTGACCCTCCGGGTCCATCTGACGCTGTCAACCAACTGTCGCTTTTTACCTGGAGACAATCCAAAAACGAGTCTGTCGTAATGCTGATGCTGTTTCATCGGCTCCGGTACCAAAGGGGGGCCCGGGGACCTGGCATTCTGGATCTGTACGGAGGTCTCATCCTGAAGGGTATGTGTGGAGCGACAACATGGCGTCTCATGTGTTTATGAAACTCCGATCACTTCATCATTCAGACGTGCTTCTCCGGCTACGAGAGTTCTCATGACAAACATCACACACACATACACCATTCATCTCACGTCTCATTCACACTGAGATATATCCATTCACTTAGAATTTAGAGTTAGTCTTGTTTAAAATTGTTTAGAAATAAATCTTCTTAAATTTTAAAGGTGACTCTCTCTTTTCTTGTCTGTCAGTTAATACGAAGTGTCACATAATCCCTGCAATAAAAAGTTCCAATCTTCTGGTTAAAAGTACCCAAAGATCCATAAGATTGATTTCATGTCATGACTCCCATCTTTCACCCTCCTCTGCCTCTGCTGCCTCCTCAGCAAGCCCTCAGCCACTTCATTCATCTCACCTGTCCCTGTCATCAGCTCATTACACACACCTGCTCCCCCTGCTATATATTCACCAGCCAGCCACCAGTCCCCTGCCAGATTATTGAAAACTTTTTATTAGTAGATCTTCCAGCCTTGCACCTTGCCTTCACAGCCTCTGGACCTCGTTTTTTCGCCTGACCCCTGCCTTGAACTCTGCCTGCCACCACGACCCTCACCTGTCTACTACCACGTCTCCAGCCTGCTCCCTGTACCTGCCTGTCCCGATCTGGTTTTGACCCACGCCTCCTCTCCGACTCTGTCTCCTGCCTCGCCCTCCTCTGGTAACGCTACATCAATAAAGACACTGTATGAAACTTTTACTGTGTTTGGTGTTATCACGGGTCTTCCAAGTTCTGGTCGTGGCATTTCATATTTACTATGGAATCTTGTGTCTTATGTTTCATTAAATAGATGCAAAATGTAACCCTTTCCATGGGTGAAATCCCACAGAATCCAGTTTTTGATCTTACATGTATCACTGAAAAACAAAATTAGTCATTGAAGGAGTGTTTTTTCATTATGAAGTCACAGATTGATCAGCTGTAGGATGCAGCTGTGTGTGTGTGTGTGTGTGTGTGTGTGTGTGTGTGTGTGTGTGTGTGTGTGTGTGTGTGTGTGTGTGTGTGTGTGTGTGTGTGTGTGTGTGTGTGTGTGTGTGTGTGTGTGTGTGTAGTCTACATGCTGTTTAATGATTTGCTGCCATTTCCCTAAACAGGCCTGTAAAAGACAGAAGCTCCCTTAAGCTACTCAGATCTTGCGCTTTCACTCCCGCCTACACACACACACACACTCACACACACATCAGCACTACAAACAAATCACTATGCATAACCCGTGTTACAGTTCGTGATTGCAGGCCCCGCTGACGTTCGTGCTTCAACTTTCAGCTGTCACCCACCCACTGCTCCCCACCCCAGCCCCCACTCATTGCTTCCATTTGTCGTGTTTTCCTTTTTCTTGATTCCCTGCTGGGAGGAAAATTCCTCTTATCAGCTCGAACCAGATGCAGCCCTCCGTGTGTGTGTGTGTGTGTGAGGATTATCCCTGGCCTCCGATTGGCTGAGCGGTACAATCCTTCATTTCATGTAGGGGATGACTCTGGGTTTTATTTTGGAAAGAGCAAATTTCATTTGCTTTTTAAAGGTTGTGTCTTTTAAATGGCACAAGCGTAATTACAATGTGAAGCATCTTAGAGTGACATTTCAGAAAATCCATTAACTGCTTCCTAATCAGATTGTATTTGCATCCATCGTGTGTGTGTGTGTGTGTGTGTGTGTGTGCGTATTCAGTAATGTCCAACTGCACTTGAATATGAACACCCGTCACCTAATTATATGGTGATTTCATGTGACCAATCCAGCACAGTTGCCGTCATCAAAGGTCAAATTCTATTGGCTGGAGATCGAGAGCTGCCTTTTAGATTTGGTCCTCTATTCAGACCCACAGCTAAAGTCACATGACTGTGACTGCATGTGTGTGCGTGTGTGTGCGTGTGCGTGTGCGTGCGTGCGTATCTGTGTGTGGGTGCGTGTTGCCAAAATTCAGAAAAATGAAAAAGTCTCCTCTTTGTAGTTGCCATAGCAACCAGTGATTCACCGCATCTGGCAAATTATAGGGCTCTATTGAAGGGCGAGAGGGGTGTGTGTACTTACGTGAGAGAGTGTGTGTGTGTGGTTGTGACAGAGTGTGTACCCCTGCTGCATACCAAAATAAAGAGTAAAGTGAAAATCAAAAGGAAAGAAAATGATCAGTTTAATCAGTAATTTAAGCCAGTCAGGTGTGACACACACACACACACACACACACACACCATTATGGCCATGTAGTGGATGAAGAACAGCAGGGAGAAACATGGACAACAGCTCTCTACACGTTTGCTGCTTTATTTTCTTCTTGTTTCCATTTAAAGGTTTTTCCTCCCCTCTCCTGTTAATAAGATCCTCACTCACATGCATGTCCAGCTCTGAGCTTCCTAGTGCCTTAACCAGATCCTACAGCCTCTGTATGAGTCTGTCAGAAAAAACATCTGAATCTCTGGACAGCATTCAACAAAACTCGTAGAAACTGGATACACATCTTCATTAGCCATAGCTAAGGAAACGTAGCAAACAAGAAATGGTTAAAACCTGGTTAGTTGTACACATTGTCAAGGTAGGATTTGTTGTTGTAGAATCAGAAAACAACACTCTCTGATACTAAATAGTGCAAGATCTAGCAACTTAAGCAGCTGAAAATGTTTTATTTCTCACCCTACGATGGTCCTAGTGTAAAGCTTGGGGTAAGCAGCAGGCAAGGAACACCGGGACTTTAATTAAAGCTGCACACATCATCCAGAATCTGTCATAATTGTGTCACACTAATCTGCGCTGCAAGTACACACGTGTGGGTGTTTTTTTTATTAAAAGGCAAATATTTAATAATAAAGCTTGTTTTAGTGTTATCTAAATATTTTACTCTTAAACATTTATTTATTTATTTACTTGACCTCAAATGATTGTGATGCTGTGTGAGGAACAGCTGTTTGACGGTATCAGACAGTAATCGCTGATTAGTCAAACTTTAAAATATCAGCAGTTTTTCTTGATTGTTTAAACACTACAACCAGCCTTTTGAACTCTAAATTCCAAAACCATAATGCCCTTTTTTCAAAAAGGACCCCATTTCCCTGAACCATACACACTATTCTCTGCTCTAACACATGAGTCAGATTTGGTGAACTGTTACTGCAAAACTCTAAACACAAATCCCTGTTTTTCAGTGCTGACACCATGTGGTCATTTAGAAAGCACTAGCAGTCAATAATGTTACCTGATGTCAGCACAGCTTGAGTTCAATTAGGACACCTGTGCCCAAGATAAAACTGTCACCTCAAGTAGTACCCGGAGTACCGGGACCAGAGTGAGTAGGGTGTGTATGGGGAGCATGAGTGGATGTCTGGCGTGCATTTTTGTAAGTCTTTGGTTGTATGTGCATGTGTGAGCATGAGGGAGTGAGCGACTGTGTTTGTGTATGACTGCACATGTCAGGTGGGGCCTTTGACTTCTCTCTTCTCCTGGGACTTCTTTTTATGACATAGATCTTTGTCTCCCCTCTCCCTGCCACTCCTGGTGTGGGGTGTGGTGCCTTGGTCTGCCTGGGTGTTCGTGGCTCCCGGGTCAGGGAGTTTAAGATCTTTGGCGCCTGTCTGATCAATCCCGGTGGCCGCCTGGTGGGGTCTGGGTCCCTGGGCTCTGCTGGGTCCCCGGCGGGGGGTGGTCGCCTCTGGGTCCCGGGTGGCTGGGTCCCGGGCTCGGCCGGCTAGGGGGTGGGAGGCTGCGGGCGGGCCTGTGGGCTTGCCGCTGATATCTCCCGGGACTCTGCCGGCTGCTGGTTGTGGCCCCCCGGGGCGATCCTCTGTGCCTCTCGAGGGGGGCGGGGGCCTTTCTGGTTGCAGTCTCCTTGGGGTTCCTGTGTTCTGGGGCAGCACCTGGATCTCAAGGACTTGGAGCTCCCCCCGTCTCCTACACATCTTTGAGGGCAGATCTGTGGTCCCTCACACTCTCTATTGGACGCTCCTATAGAGAAACCTTACATAAACAAACGCGTGTACACACACAGGTGTTCACATGGTGCTCTCATAAGTATGGGCTTGGGCACGTTAAAAACTTGTCTTAAGGCTGTGGTGGGCTCTTAATGCACTGTGATTTATTATCGTGTGATTGTTCAGTTAAACAATGTTGATTGTATATTTCATCATCAGGTTGACGCAGTGATAGCTTGCTCCTGTGTTATTGTTGTGTGTCCCCTTTCTGCAGGTCTAGAAGCAGACTCTTGTTCATCATTGTTTATTTTTGTGAAACACCCCCCCCCCCCTTCCCACCTTTTGTCTTTTCCTTTCTCTTTCACCTCTGTCTCCGTGTCTGGTCGGAATTATAAAGCATTCAAAAACAATAACAATAAAGTTTTAAGTATCAGGCGTGGCATTAAAAGCAGACGCTTTGATGCTCCACCTGAGAATAAATCTGTAAGGCTTGTCACCAGTGTTGGGAGTAACGCCGTTTAAGTATAACGGCGTTTCTAACAGCGTTCTTTTATAGGTAACGGAATAATCTAATTAATTACTTTTCCCGCCGTTGCAACGCCGTTACCGTTACTGGGGACGGAAGGTTGTGCGTTACTATGTGCTTGTCGAACGTTGAGCAACAGCAGTGTGAGGCTTTCCGACCGCCACACTTCAGCTGCAGCCTGGGAGAGAGAGGTGTCGGTAACGCACTTACAAACACGATGATGATTGGCCGGGTGGGCGGAGACCCTCAGTGTTCTCACTGTCTCAGTCACTGCATGCTGTAGTGTAGACACAGCAAGTGATGGTAATAACGTCGTTTAAAGTAACCACGTTAATAAAAAAATATTTCTTTCTGTAATGAGCAAACTAATTAATTACGTCTTCCTTTATCAAAACGTGGTTTCTGTTACTGATAAGGACATGTGTGCGTTAAGCTGCGCGGTGTGTTGAAGCTGTCATCAGCTGATCAGGAGCTAAAGAGGCAGATGTTTTCATCCAAGAGCATCACGGCCCGTGAAAAACGAGGAAGACGTGATGAATATCTACGGCTGCAGACCCCCCGCAGATTTGCTGCTGCAGGTGGGAATCTGCAGCAGCGAATCTGCGGGTCTGCAGCCGTGCCCTTCTTGGCGTGACAGCGGGACGTCCCGAAGGTCCGCTCACCTGTTCACCGCTCAGACGTCCTGATCTTCTGCCTTCCTAGATGATCCAGCTGTAACCTGTTCCTGATCATGTCTTTAGTCCCGCTGTAACACTGATGCATCAGTCTCAAACGTCATGGAGCTCAGGTGTTATTAGAACTACCTGTGTGTGTTTACCACCCAGCTTCAGCTCTTCTGTGGTTGGGTCTGACCAGAGGTGGAAAGAGTACTAAAATTTCCTACTTAAGTACGAGTACCAATACTTTGATAATTTTTTACTCAATTACAAGTAAAAGTACTTGCCTAAATTTTTACTNTTATTTATTTATTTATTTATTTATTTATTTATTTATTTATTTATTTATTTATTTATTTATTTAACCGTTACTAGATTACGAGCAACAGAAATGCTGCTAAAAACACACAATTATGTGCAGCTGGAAAAATTAGAATACTGTGCAAAATTACATTTATTTCTGTAATTTAACTAGACCGAGATACCATTTAAAGGCTCGGGAACCTTTACAGGTGTTTCTGTTTGCAATTTTAAATTTTAGCTGATTGGGGTCTTGTTAAATATCACACAGTGACCTTTTAATAGTCTAGATAAGTGTTATGTTCCTGTTAGTAGTTCCTCCTGTTAAGTGCTTATTTATTTAAATTATTCAGGTTAATAAAAAACATTTGGACATACATTTTATTATGTTCCAGTCATTAGTCATTTATATTTTACTATTGTAGTAATTATTGCATTCTTTAATGAAAAAAGTAACTAAGTAGTTATTTTTGTTGGTAATTAGTTACTTTTATGATCTTGTAACTCAGTAACTGAGTTACTTTTTTGACAAAGTAATCAGCAACTATAACTAATTACTTTTTTAAAGTAACGTTCCCAACACTGCTGGTCACCAGCATTCAGACATCAATTCTGTTTGCTTCACAGCCAGACAGGACACGGTAAAAATAAATACATAAATAAATAAATAAATAATAAAAAAACTGTCACCTCAAAACATTATTACCTGTGCTCAAAATGAAACACTGCTCTCACATGATAAACAAATTTCTCAAACTCACACTTTCAAGCAGTCAGTAAACAATACACCAAATATAGAAAACACATTGTTCAAAACCTATAGTTCTCAGGGAGAAGTACATTTCTAATCTCAAAAACAAATTTCATGTTTCTGTCTGATCAGAAATGACTGTGATTTGCTCTTTGCATTTTCTGTTGTTCTTCCGCCTTGTTGTACCTTTATTTTCACAGTGCTGTACCCTGCAACTCAAAAACTTTATCTCTGTGATTCTGTCATTCCTGTTCTTTGATTATATGAACAAGTCGAAATCTTTTGAACAGTCAGTACTGAAAACAAACAGAAAGCACAATGTTCAGGACCATACAGTTTGTTTATTGTACCTTATACATCCTACAATGCACAGTGAAAGTGAGACAAATCAAAGGGCTAAACATGTGATCAGTTTGTTTCTTCTTGTCTTTGGGCTGGGTCAGATCAGAACACTTCATCAACATCACATGCAATATTTTCATGCAACCGGGGTAAAAGCCTCTAGTGTGCCGTACCCAGGTCTGCCATGATTCCTTACTGATATCACCACGGGCCAAATCCATGGCTTACAGCAGATTTACTCCGGAGTAGGGCTGTCTGTCATACACTTTCCTTCTCCAAGAAGAGAAAAACTCCTCAATCGGATTCAGGGAAGACAAGTATGGCGGCAGGTACAGGTTGATGGACTGCCCATTGGTAAACCATTCCCTCAGTTGAGCAGCTCGGTGGACTTTTGCAAATGTCTATTGGAACAGCTGCATATACTGATGTACTGTAAATTTATAATTACAAAACTACAGTAGTAGTTATACAGTAGTAGTACTTATTCTCTCCTCTGAATGTCCTCACTATTGTGGACACAGAAAAGCGGCTCAACTTGGGTTGCTTTTTAAGTCCTGCTTCCCTCCTTGTCAGCCCACGGACAACAGCATGGTCTACGATTGTTGCAAGAATTTCATTGGAGATTTCCACTCTGTATCTTCATCTTCCTCTTCCTCTTTCTTGTCTTCCTCCTTTTTCTCTTCGTCCCCCACTTCGCATATGCACTCGTCATCCTCTCACATAAATTCTTCTATCCATTCTCACACTTTCTCATTCCCACCTTCAACAACCAGTTTGCTCTCTGAACTTGCGTATATTACGTGCGGGGCGACGGTGGCACAGGAGTTAAGTGCTCGCCCCGTAATCGGAAGGTTGCAGGTTCGAGCCCCGCTCAGTCTGTCGCTGTCATTGTGTCCTTGGGCAAGACATTTAACCCACGTTGCCTGCTGGTGGTGGCCGGAGGGACCGGTGGCGCCAGTGCTCGGCAGCCTCGCCTCTGTCAGCTCGCCCCAGGGCAGCTGTGGCTACATCGTAGCTCATCACCACCAGTGTGTGAATGGGTGAATGACTGATTGTGTTGTAAAGCACCTTGGGGGGTTCCAGTACTCTAGAAGGCGCTATATCAAATACAAGCCATTTACCATTTACCATATTGGTTGTCACATCATTTGAAACAAGAAATCGATTTGATTGATTGTATTCTGATTGACATGTCTTTTCTCTTTATATGTAATTGTTACCACTTGTGTTTACCAGTATGGATGGCGTGTGCACTTGAGTGCAGAATGTGTTTTAAGAATGAGAACGCATTTAGAGTTTTGCTAAACCATGTGGAATGGTTTGAGGTATTGATGACTAGGGTTGGGCATCGTTTAATTTTGATCGATTCCGATTCCAATTCCTCATTTCGATTCCGGTTCCTATCGATTCCTGATTCCGACTCTTTCAAGACATGACACGTTTTACATGAGCCAGCTAACCACAGGTCCTACGTGATGAAAAAGTCTTAACTTCAACATGAATTTTAATTCTATGAACAACAACATCACCTTCATTTAGACAAAAACATGTTTTGGAGAAAGAAAGAAAAAGACTTGCAGCACAACCAGTGTGTTTGTTTTTGACCACAACCAAAGTCTGGAAGAAGCCTCTGGGATGAGAGGCTAAATGTCTCCAACATATCCAGAAACATCCAGCTGTTTTCAGCTAAAACTCAGGTGATCATGTCCAGGATGACTGAACTACACCTCCATGCTGCAGCAGCATTCAGTCAGAACAGGAAGTGAAACATAAATGTAGCTGCTGTCAGTTACGATTAACAGATTTTAAACATTAAAACTCTCAACAGAAATAGTTCAGAAAGGAAATTAAAATGTTCACAACTTTGTGTGTGATTTATTATTATTATTATTATTATTATTATTATTATTAATGGTGGCAGAAGCTGGTGTGGTCCACCACAGAGAAAGCTACTCTATTGTTCAGCCTTCTGACGCTCACCAACACACGAGTGGCTGCGTCTGACTGCTGACGCTCCGTGTGTGTTTTTATTTCTGCAGTGAGACAAACTCGCCTCACACTGTCCAGAAATTGTTCTTTAAAGCTTCTATTAAATCCACCGTGTTGACGCACCGCACGCACACCACATTTTTCGCTGCAGGAGTTAAAGTTTACATCACGGAGTGAAAGTTCGGCAGAAACGTTTGTTTATATTTGGCCGCTGCACGTCGGGGGGGGGGGGGATTCTGTGCTGCACACAGGCAGCTGGTGTGATCAGCTCTGAAAAGCGTTGATCACAATTTGCAGATCACGTTTATTTTTCACAGAGGTCGGCCATGGATTCCTCTTCTGGTCGGCATTCTTGCAGTCGAAACTAGGAATCGAAATAAAAACTTTGAACGATTCCGGGAGAAATGAACAGTTGTAACTGGTTCCAAACGATGCTCGATGCCCAACCCTATTGATGACAAACTAAACAGTTAGCTTAATGAGTTCAAGCACCCGGCAGCTTTCTTCAGCACTGTAACACACAGCTAATTCAGGTTTGAAACAGCGGATCCAAAGAGATGCAAAGGAAGAGGTGAAGGAGGTCCAGGACACCAGGGTGGAGGAGGCGCATGAAGAGGTGGAGGAGAATGAGAGACAGATTTGTCCGTGTTAAAAAGTTTCTGAAACACAAAAACACAATAGTAAATGCACCATCTTGGACCGGATACATGACAGGATACCACAGAACAGTGCTACGCCCTCTGTTGTGCTGGAATTGCTTTGCAACACTGCCCAGGAGACGGAGAAGTTTGAGAGCAAAACATCTCTGTCTGTGCGTTTTGGGTTCAGACAGAACCTCTGCCTTGTCATTTACTCAGATAGCTACCAGCTGTTGTCACCAGATAAAAAGAGAGTCTAGGATTTTGCAGAGCTCTGACTTTTTTTTTTTAATCTTTTTTGGTTGCAAACATTCCATGAGAGTGGGGCATGGATTCCCCTTCACAAACAGCCAACCTCTCTCTAGAGACAAACCACTCTGACTTTTAAAGCTACCTAAGGACCAACCATTAAGAAGTGGGCAGGGACAACATTCAGCTAGACATCCTTGAAATTCAAACAATCTATTTACATATTTACATCCTAACTTAACTCAAAAGACCAAAAACAGCAACTACACTTAAACAAATACATGTAAACATCTTCTCTCTTCAGTCAGTTGGTTTCTTCCTCAGTAGAGCTGATTAAGCACACCAGGAAATGATCAGGTCTGCCTATGGGTGCGCTTCCATGGCAACACAAACAATTGACCTCAGAAGGAAAGGAGCGATGATCCCACTAAATCAACTTTAACTTAAAGTAATTTATAGGTTACCGAGCTTAATTTGACTTAAAATGCATCCACAAAATATAGGATTAAACAGAAACGGAAGAAATAACTGTTAGTGAGGGGATTAATTCCTCACAGCGTGCGTGACTCTCCCTCGTGGAGCTGAAGCAAAGGTATAAATCAGGCTTTCGGCTCCTATGAAGCGTGGCTAGACCAACATGCAGAGTAAAATTAATTTCATTCGGCTACTGTGGGGTTAGCCTATAGGCTAGAAACGTGTTGCAACAATACAAAAAGTGTTTAAACTTCATCTCTCTAACCAAAATAAATTATTTACATGAGGACACCATAGGCTTTGATAATGTAGTTATGAGAAAAAGTCCTTAAAAAATCCCCTTCCAGATTTTGTTAACATGTCTCGTCTCTTGTTAGCCCTCAGGTATGTGGAGGTTCAGTCTACCTTCACAGTGTTTTTCACCGAGTCCTCTGGGATCAGGTTCATTAGCTGCTAAATGCTCCACTGTGCAAGGTAGTGCAGTTCCCATGTGTGTGTGTGTGTGTGTGTGTGTGTGTGTGTGTGTGTGTGTGTGTGTGTGTGTGTGTGTGTGTGTGTGTGTGTGTGTGTGTGTGTGTGTGCGCGTGTGTGTGTGTGAGTAAATTGGATTATTAGAACATTCTTTACTTATATTGCAGCTTCAAAGGCAAATCTGCACAACTAAATATTTGACAGGTGGTTAAATACTGCTTCACATCAGCTGATATTCTCACCTGTCCTCACTTGTAACTATCGTCCCTCAGTTTGAACGCTCCCAGGTTCATCAGCTGCTCGTCTTCCCAGCTGCTTTAGCCCTCACTTATCCTGGCTCCTTGCCTGTTTGTCTTGTTTATTTGAGTTTTTATTCAACATTTTTGAGTTCACTGACTTGCCTCTTGGGCCCAGTGGGCACTTCCACACTTGCGTCCTTCAATTGTGCGATCTCGGCCAGGAGTGTGAGTGCATAGGGTGTCCCGATTCTCAAGTGTGGAAGTTGATCACGTGCCTTTGCACCCTTAATCTGCACCTCACCCAAGCCTGCATAGATGGGGATTCGGGGGAACATTACCCACAATCCATTGCCGCTGGGAGAAAAGGCTCAAGTGTGTTTTCTGAAAAACTGTATTTTCAAATGAAAGTAGTTCATTTTAGGATGATTAATTGACGATCTTAATGCAAAGCAGCAATGAATGTAAATTAATTTCAAATAATTGTTTGGTTGTTCGTTTGAAAGTTGTTAATAAAGGTTTTAAAAAATGTAGTGTATCGACCAAGCCCCCATAATTCTGCAGCAAATATGAAGCCAAAAAGGAAGTGGCAGAAACTGCAGTTCCACCCTCGTCCACTAGGGTCTGGCAGCAGAAGAAAGCAAATCTTCATTGACTCCCATGTTAAAATTGACAATTTCACAGCAGAAATAAACATGTTTAGAGCTTGGTTCAAGAAACCATTTTAGGTTTAATAGATCTGGTTTACATTCATGACAACTCTGAGGGGGCAGAATTTTTTGTGACTCTTCTGTTCAAGTGGAATTAAATGCTTAAAAATCTTAATGAGCATTCACGTGACTTCAGAGCTAGCTCAGAAGAAAGGCCTCGGCCTCACATCATTAGATGTTCGGCCATTTCAACTCTCTGAACTTCAGTTTTGTCCGTGTGTGTGTTTGTGTCTGATGTTGATCGTGGACTCAGTTGGACAAAAGGGCAGGCTGTGGTTACTAACAGACCATCCGACCAGTTTCTGCTTCTTTTTATCAGTAAGTAAAATTTGATTTCTTTAGTTTATTTTGCTGGTTGAATGGGGGAAATTCTGTGTCATTTAAGTGCTTGGTCAAACATGTCTGTAGGGCTGCATAAGACACTTAAGCGGTTGCCAACTTCTTCTATCTCCTGCCCGGGAACAGTTAGAGCAGGCGGCTGGCTGTTCGTTTCCCGGGGCAGCCGGACTGGCTCCGAAGCAAGGCTGTAGACCTTTGAGGGAGACCACAGAAACACTGCAGCTTTTTGTTGATGTTGCTTCACTTTTGAGACGCTCAACCGTATTTTTCTCACTGAAAACGCCCAGGAAAACTCCATCAGCTTTGGGTTGGTATGTAGCTAATGTCCCGCTGATCTCCAGTTCTGGGGAAGGGACCATCAACAACAGCGGACATGTGGATCTTTCACCGCGGTGGGCCAACGAAGCCCAATATCCTCGGTCAGCTTACCAAGTTTTGATTTTGTTACTAAGCAGGCCGGAGGTGCCTTTACTTTGGATTAGCTCTACCATGTTTTTCTTGCTGAAAATGGCTGGGAAAACTCAGTTAGCTTTGGGTTAGCATGTAGCTAGTGTCCCGCTTATCTCCGACCGTGCAGCAAAAGCTGGTGTAAAAGGTCATGGCACCCGGTTACGATCGCAGTGGTCTGAGACTCCACTTGTAATTTAACAGTCCCGGTCCATATTTGATCTCCACAGGCGACCAACTACAGCCTCACACAGGAGCCAGTCTGACGTGCGGGTGGGATACCCCGGTCCAAGGAGCCCTTCTTAGCTTCTTGGGTTAGCCAAGTTAGCCAGTAGCTACACTGGTTAATTTGTTCCAATCCTGTTCCAAATGTAACAGCCCCACCCTTAGCTCCACCTCTTTTCCCATTTTTGGATTGTCTGGGCGTGACGAGACCTGTGACACGGTCAAAATGGCAGTGATGGGAACCTCTCATTTTGGCACAAAAAAGTATAATTCAAGCTTATGGACACAAATCGTCCAGTATGTATGTCGATGATAGCCACCAGCATTCTGGCATGTGTCGATGACGCAACAGTCACTGTCCCAATTCCAAGTGCACTTCACAGAGGACCATGGGGCGCAGTGCAAGTTGGAATGGGGCTCTGCTCTTTCACCTGAACTGTGGGTCCATCCAGCATCACATGACAGCATCATCACCCAGTGACCCAACTCAAGACTACACAGTCCAACAAGTGAATACATGAATGAGAGAACAACCATCAACCATAAAACAGACTTCCTCATGCCAACACACTGACCTCTGAGCTTTAAAACATGACATTACAGGTTTTTTACAGTGGTTGAGCAGAATACCAGCCCATGCAGTGTGGCTGCAGTAGGCTTCTATAAATTACATGGGTAAGTGGTTTGTGTTAAGGTTTAAACAGCCCCCATTAGGAAGTCTGTGTGGCTGTCAGCAGGCCGTATATTTGAGCACTTAGCTGCCTAAAACCCTCGTGCAGTGTGAGTTAGCTGTGTTTTTATCACCTGACAGCATCAGGAGTCATCTTCACCTTTAAGATGATGTAGTGGTAACTACTTTGAACTCAGTCAGACTTTGACATCTTTATTTTTACTGCTCTTTCAATTAACGTGAGCAGGAAAAACGGAGAGAAGTTATGAGCTGTCTGGAGGAAGGAGGTGAAGGGAATTGGAAAATAGAGGGAGAAATGAGAAATACTGTGGAGGGGTAGGTGATGGACAGCAGATAAAGAGAAGATGGAGAAGAGGAGGAAACAAAAGAAGAGTAATGATTGATGCCTGTGTGGTTGTGTGTCTGAGACACAGCAGAGAGGCAACTGCAGAGGAAGAAGAGTGTGAGGGCACCATTAAAGCCGTGTACCATAAATCTCTGACAGTGTGTGTATGTGTGGAGATAACGGAGGGATGTCTCTCTCCATTCTGGCTCTGTCAGAATGATTCATGCATTCCTTTCTTCCTCCTTGTGAAATATTACAGGAAACTCCTGTGTGTGTGTGATCTCAGCCGGCATGTGGCCGGAGTGTTCGGCGAGCCCTCACCTCTTATCTGCCTCCACATAAAGGGGTGTAGGTTGGTGACTGCAGGGCCACCTGGGAAATGGCCCAGTTACACACACATCACACACACACACTCACACACACACACACACACACACAAATGGAATAACAGAGACATGCAAGAAAGTCAGAGAGGAGGTGAAAGTGGCGAGCAGTTGACAGTGACAGCTCTGTTGGTGGAGCGCTGTGTTCTAGACAGAAGTGATTGATTGCATTACAGCGAGCATATTTCAGCGCTCTGCTCTTCATTTAGCTGACAGTATTTTCTTTATGGCACCGTGTTATGGTATCATAATCATGCCTTTGCCCATGGAAAATAAATCTTTATGATCTCACGGCGCTACAGGAAGCACCAGGAGCCTTTGACACCACTCACATCAGTCTACGTTCATCGGGCTGCATTGCCAGTCACATGACCTCTCTGTCACAAAGGTTCTGCTGACAGAGAGTGAATAAGGTCTGCAGAAACTGACACGAATGACTTTCTCTGTTTTCTAAATGCAAGCTTTAGTATCCCACAGCAACCATTTTTTGCACAACATTTTCAGTCTGAGGGATTTTCTGCTCCTCTTTTCCTTCGTGTTAAAAGTCCTATGTCATGCAAAATCCACTATTTCAAGCATTTGATCGTTTTATATTGTTTTTTTTTTCTCATGGAAAATACCCCAAAAACAGTTTTAGGCTTCACTCATGCAATTTCATGTCTCAGCTGCTTCTTTTATTTGCTATAGCAAAATGCTGGATGGGGCATTGTGACTCTCATAACCCCCTCCCCCACATCCATGTCTCTCGAGTCCAGGTCCCTCCTCCCCTGGACTGTAAACACTAACACCCCATTCCTCCGTGTAGCTAGCGGCGAGTTTCACATCCAATTCAATTCAAGTTTATTTATATAGCGCCAAATCACGGCAAAAGTTGTCTCAAGGTACTTCACATGGTAAACATTTCAATACAGGTCAGTTCATTAAGCCGATCAGAAAAAAGTTTCCTATATAAGGAACCCAGCGACTGGTGTCAGTGACTTTACAGCAATCCTCATACTATCCATCCATCCATTTTCATCCGCTTATCCAGAGTCGGGTCCACAGGAGCCGTCAGCAGCACGTTACTGCAGCAGCACGTCATAGCTTCTGATAGGAACCGCTGTGGTCAACAGAACCTTTTCCACTGGAGCCGTCAGCAGCGCGAGTCGGCCGCGTCTCAGGAGCAGCATGTTGCGGCCTTTACGCGCCGGTTCTATTTTCTACGCGCGACGCCTCTGAAACGGGTCAAGTTCGACATTTTTGGGGAAGGAAAGACAGGAAATCAGACGCAGAAATGGAGAGAAGCTCTCGAGATTTTCTGAATAAAGAAACGTACTGCCTTCTGGTTGCTTTACTTTTAAAAAACGTTACTGAATGTGTGGCCCCGTGAGAAGTTATTACCTAGCTAGCGGTCTCCTTTGTTTTTCAGGTCCGTATTGGCGATTATAAAATGGACAGAACATAAAACACAAACCTTTTGGAGCCATGTTGTAGTTTTCTCCTGCTTGTTGTTGTGTTTACTGACGAAGTCACTCGTGTGACTTCGTGCTCGGTCGGTGACAGCTGCTCCCCTGCTGCTTCGCGTCTCATGGGAAGGGCCAAGCAGCAGTTTACGCGAGCAAGACGTGCTGCTGCAGCAACGTGCTGCTGACGGCTCCTGTGGAAAGCCAGGGTAAGGCGAGAGGCCCAGACTTCCCTCTCCCCAGCCACTTGGGCCAGCTCCTCCGGGGAAAACCCAAGGCGTTTCCTGGCCAGGTGAGAGACATAGTCCCTCTACCGTGTCCTGGGTCTACCTTTAGGTCTCCTCCTGGTTGGACGTGCCCGGAAAACCTCACCAGGGTTTTCCGGGTTTTGTGAGTGGTGTCAACAGCTCCTGGTGCTTCCTGTAGCGCTGTGAGATCATAAAAATTTATTTTCCATGGGCAAAGGCATGATCCTCCAGGAGGCATCCTGACCAGATGCCCGAGCCAACTCAACTGGCCTCCACCTTGGCTGCACCTAGAAATCCTGTACATAAAGGTTATGAACAGAATCCGTGACAAAGGGCAGCCTTGGCGGAGTCCAACTCTCACTGGGAACAAGCCCGACTTACTGCCGGCAATGCAGACCGAGCTCTGACACCGGTCATACAGGGACCTAACAGCCCGTATCAGAGGGCCTGGTACCCCATATTCTCGGAGTACCCCCCACAGGACCCCCTGAGGGACGCGGTCAAACGCCTTCTCCAAATCCACACACATGAAGACTGGTTGGGCAAATTCCCACGCACCCTCCAGGATCCCCCTAAGGGTTTAGAGCTGGTCCAGTGTTCCACGACCAAGACGAAAACCACATTGCTCTTGCTGAATCTGAGGTTCAACAATCCAACGGACCCTCCTCTCCAGAACCCCTGAATAGACTGTACCAGGAAGGCTCAGGAGTGTGATCCCCTGTAATTGGAACACACCCTGCAGTCCCCCTTTTTAAATAAGGGGACCACCACCCCGGTCAGTGGGACTGCCCCCGATGTCCACGTGATATTGCAGAGCCGCGTCAGCTAACACAGCCCCACAACATCCAGAGCCTTAAGGAACTCCGGGCGGATCTCACCCACCCCTGGAGCCTTGCCACAGAGGAGCTAACCCTGAACCCTAACCCACCTCAGTGACCTCAGCACAAGAGATTTGAGAGGCCAACCCAAAGTCCCCAGACTCTGCTTCCTCACTGGAAGATGTGTCAGTGGGATTGAGGAGGTCTTCGAAGTATTCTGCCCACCGATCCACAACGTCCTGAGTAGAGGCCAGCAGCACACTGTCCCCACTATAGATAGTGTTGGTAGCGCACTGCTACAAAGTCGATCATCGAGCTGCGGCCTAAGGTATCCTGGTGCCAAGAGCATATATGGACACCTTTATGTCTGAACACCGTGTTCATTATGGACAATCCATGACTGGCACAGAAGTTCAATAACAAAACACCACTCAAATTCAAATCGGGGGGCCATTCCTCCCAACCACACCTCTGCAGGTCTCACTGTCGTTGCCCACATGAGCGTTAAATTCTCCCAGCAGAACGAGGGAGTCACCGGAAGGAGCGCTTTCCAGCACCCCCTCCAAGGACTCCAAAAAGGGTGGGTAGTCTGAACCGTAGTTTGGTGCATTAGCACAGACCACAGTCAGAACCCGTCCCCCCACACGCAGGCGGAGGGAGGCTACCCTCTCGTTCACCAGGGTAAACCCCAATGTACAGGCACCAAGATGGGGGGCAACTAGTATGCCCACCCCTGCTCGGTGCCTCTCAGTGGGAGCATCTCCAAAGTGGTGGAAAGTCCAACCCCTCTCAAGGAAACTGGTTCCAGAGCCAGAGCCATGCATTCAGGTGAGTCCGACTATATCTAGTCGGAACCTCTCAACCTCACACACCAACTCAAGCTCCTTCCCCACCTGAGAGGTGACATTCCATGTGCCAAGAGCCAGCTTCTGTAGCCAAGGATCAGACCGCCAAGGTCCCCGCCCTCGACTACCACCCGCCACACACTGCACCAACCCCTTTGGCCCCTCCCACGAGTGGTGAGCCCATGGGAAGGGGGACCCACATTTCCTCTTCGGGCGGTGCCCGGCTGGGCTCCATGGGTGAACGCCCGGCCACCAGGCGCTCGCCAATGTGCCCCACCTCCAGGCCTGGCTCCAGAGGGGGACCCCGGTGACCTGCGTCCAGGCGAGGGAACACGCTTTCCATTTATATAATTCATCATAAGAGGTTTTCGGGCTGTTCTTTGTCTGATCTATCACCTAGGACCTGTTTGCCATGGGTGACCCTACCAGAGGCAGAAAGCCTCAGACAACTTAGCTCCTAGGATCATTGAGATATCCAAACCCCTCCACCCAGGCGCGCAGAAAGGGTGGGGGAAGGGGGGGATCCCCCCCCCCCCCCCCCAGATTCAGATCAACCCCGATCCGTCCCCCCAACTAAGGCCAGAAAGAAAACAAAATCGGAGGTTTAGCGCTTGAAGCTCCTTTTTCCAATTACATTGAATGCTGCATGACGTAAACAAACACCGACTCCAGAGGCGCCAAAGTGGTTGCTGCTAGGACGCAGGATGAAGCGAAAAAGGCAAGCAACGATTACTGCATATTTAAAAAAAGACCAACAATGTAAGTAGGCGGGACCGATCTGTCTGTTTATGCGTGTTGGTTCTAGTTTCTTTACGTTGTTGTCAGTGTTGGGACTTACTCGTTATAAGCGCCAAAGCCTCAATGCTGACTTTAACAAGTCTCATCCACAAATATGATCCCTCATGAAGTTACTACTTTATACCAGAAGATAGTGGAGATGTGGAACCTTCAGGCTGAGCAAAGTTTGGGAGTTTTTAGACTTTGAAAAACGCCTCCTGCTGAGAGGCTCCCAGTCGGGGAGAGGAGGAGATGTGCGCAGCATGAAGAGCATAAATGTTAGATAAAACGTATAATTGCCGGCAGGTCTGGTCTTTGTTGACTGATCACTTTGTCTGGTCATGACTGACTCTGATGAAGAAATTCACTCATCCAGCCAGGAAGATTGATGCTGGTGCTGCACCAGAGGTGGAGTTTACAAGCTCCAAACGTTGGGTTTGATGTTCGTTTAACCTTCTCTGGGACGTGATGGATGTAGAAACGATGATAAAAACACCGCAAACGTGACAGACGTAGCGACAATGTAAAAAAAAAAAAAAAAAAAAAGCCGTAAAAAAAAGGCAGATGCCGATGCGTTATGTATGGAAGTCAAGTGTGCCACATAATCATAAAAAAGTAAAATATACAATTTTAAAAGAGATTTATGTATAAATTAAAACTTTCCAAATATAATGAAAATTTCTAACTAACGTAAAAATACGAAGGAACATCTTTTGGTCAGGCTGAAAAGTTTAGGAACCACTGCTCTAAGTGATACGTGAATTTCGTTTTTTAAATATATTTTATGTGCAGTTTTTTAGGGCTTTTATGTTTCTGTAAAGATCAGTATGCTGAAAATCATTTAATGTTTTGCATAAAGCATGAGGTTTTGGTTAGTAATTGATTGGGAGAATAACAAATGACTGAATTAAATAGTGGGGCGCCTCTGTCAGTGCGCCCCAGGGCAGCTGTGGCTACATCGTAGCTCATCACCATCAGTGTGTGAATGTGTGTGAATGGATGAATGATACACTGTAGTGTAAAGCGCTTTGGAGTCCTTACTCTAAGAGCTGTCATACAAGTGTGGACCATTTATCATTTATAGTGTTGATCAGGCAGAGCTTTGTTGCCAGCGTTCCACTGCATAACGGCTTCAAACACGTATATAAAAGTTAGTTTTTATGTAAACCGTTGGAGGAAATTACACAAACTGACTGAGCTCTAGTTAAGGCGCTTGCAATAGTTTGTGTGTGTGTGTGTGTGTGTTTGGGGGAGGGTCCATTGGAACTTTGTCCCCCCCAGTTTGAAAATCCTATCTGCGCCCGTGCCTCCACCACGGAAAGGTGGCGGCCCAGGGAGGGGCTCATACTAAGCAAGCATTTAGCAACAGTGGAGAGGAAAACTCCTTTTTAACAGGAAGAAACCTCCAGAGGAGGCCTCCACTGTTTTCCACCGTTGTGAAAAAGTGTTTTCCTTTCGTATCTAGTCTGCACTAATAATGCTTAAAAATGCACTTTTGTCTGCGAGTGGAACAGGACCTGTGTTCAGTCACAAGAGTTTGATCAGCAGAAATGGTTGGAGTTTATCTTTGGGAGTTCTCATAAACTGAGCCAGAACATGACAGTGATTTCACAGGCAGCTTTTTAAACCACCACCAGAACCAGAGTGCTTTTCCACCCGGATAACTTCTTCAGACAGGCATTATTCCACTGTTCCAGCGTTGGTCCCACCCAAAGGAGAGCCAGAGCAGTTCCTGAATTGGAATGTTTATTACGTGAAGTGCCTTGAGATGACTCTTGTCGTGATTTGGCGCTATATAAATAAAATTGAATAGAATTGAATTGAGTACAACCAAAATTCTAATCTGTGTGTGTGTGTGTGTGTGTGTGTGTGTGTGTGTGTGTGTGTGTGTGTGTGTGTGTGTGTGTGTGTGTGTGTGTGTGTGTGTGTGTGTGTGTGTGTGTGTGTGTGTGTGTGTGCTTGTGTGGACTGTGTATCCATTACCTTCTGGGGACAATTTATTGGGTTTATCCTGCAACGTGGGGGCCTTTTGACCTTGTGGGGACTTTTGGCTGGTCCCCACGGAGTAAAACCTCCTAAAACTTGGTTTTAGAGCTCAGGATAATTAGTTAGTTACCTGATGGTGAAAACTTTCAAGCTGCTTAAGGGGCAAGGAAAATTAGATGACACGTGTAATGGACATTTTTATTCTTGTGCTTCATGCAGACAGTGGAACAGTGCTAGCTTACTAGTGGTCTTCTTTACCTTCACCCAACTACGGAACACAGTTGGACTAGGATCTGTGCACCCTAGACCCTTAAGATAGCCGCTTACAGCCTATAGGACTCCCATATCGACATAATGTTGGTCAGAGCTGATCCGCGAATTGTACCCTGCATGTTCCTGTGCTTGCTCTCCTTGAGCATAAGTAATAAAATATCTTGATCATTGTCACTGAGGCTCTTGTTAATCATTTTGCACCGCGCACAGTACGGTGGATGCTTCATAAACCAGATTTGTGTGTAACGTTAACATTGGGTCAGCTTTATGAAGCATTCACCTGATCAGATATTGTGACTACGTATGTTCTTTCTCGCTAATGGATTTTTAATGTGGTCTTTTTTAAAGCTGCTGTGGGTTTTACTTCACAGAGCGTCTTGTAGGTTTCTGCATCTCGTTGCACTAATTTTTCTGCTTGCTGAATATTTTAGAAAAGCAGCTCAAACCAGCATTAACGATGATCTCTTCTGTTATCGCTGGGCTGCTGGCTGAGTTTAAAGAACAAAAACAAAGGAAGCCGACGAATAGAAAAGGAAGAGCAGAAAGAAAGTTTAGTTTAGATGGAAAATGTGGAAAAGACTGAGAGAGGGAATTAACGTAAGAAATACAGAAGTGAGGAAATGATGAATGACCAGATGGCACAAGTAAAGAAATGGGATCAGAAACAGGAAGTCAAGATAATGATCAGACACACACACACACACGCACGCACGTGCACACACACACACACGCACACAGCCAGAGGCAGGAATTATGGTCATAAATAGATCTGACATTAGATATGAAGCATCTGCAATAATACTAATAACTGAAGACCCTTTGGCTCCCGTTCTAATGACACAAACGAGAAAGAGATTTATTGAGCGATGAACAGATCTGTCATTTAAGCATGTGTTTTCTATGGAGAGGAACAGAAAGAGGTGCAGAAATAAAATAAGTCATATTTTAATTAACATTTTTTTTTATATAGAAATACCCATACAAGCCTAAATATGCCATTTAATTCACTGGTAAAAAAAAATACTACATCTTAGCAAACAGATCCAGATGTTTGACTGGTAAAAACTAAGAGGATGACAGATAATACAAAATAAGGATCTGTTTATGAGGTTTTATTTGTGGAGATAAAACATCAATGGTGCATTTTTAACCCAAGACTAACGAGTGAATGGAGGCAGCCAATGAGTCGCCTTGCTGTTAGCCAATCAGACGCGAGGTGTTCGTATCTCATGAATATTAATAAGACTCCAAACCCTGCTGTTTCCCCCACCCCACCCCCGCTACTCAGACAAAAGCCTGGTTCATGTTTCTCCGTCAGCGCCGCAAGGGACAGACACGCACGGATTGACGGAAGCGTTTTGCTCTCATACTTCTCCGTCTCCTGGAGAGTGTTGCAAAGCAATTCCCCGGCAGGACAACAGAGGGCGTAGCGCTGTTCTGTGGTATCCTGTCATGTATCGGTCCAAGATAGTGTGTTTATACTGTGTTTTTTTGTATATAAGAGACTTTTTAACACGGACATATTTGTCTCTCATTCTCCTCCACCTCTTCATGCGCTCACCACCTCTAAACCCACGTTTCCTGTCATTTCTATCGCGTCAGACCCGTGCCACAACCCGTGCACGCGCATTGGGTCCACAGCGCGCGTGTGAACGGGACTCGCGAGCGAAAATATACATGGCAGCGCGCGCGTGAACGGGACTCGCGAGCGAAAATATACATGGCGAGAGGTCATTTGTGCACTGAGAGGGAGCAAACTGTGTCTGTGAGCGCACAAGGATGTGCACAAGTGACAAACCTGCGTGCGCGCGTTGCCAACGAGCACACGGCAGAGGAAAACGTGCGCGCGCGGCAGCCTCTCTGCGCGCTCGGCAGCCTCTGCGCGCTCGGTTTCTAATTCCGCTCGCTCGCCTGTGAGGAGTTTTGGCACTCTGGAGGCGTGGCCTGTGGCAGATCTTCCCTGTCCTCTGATTGGTCAGTTTACCCCACACTTTACTCTCTACCTATCTATATAAAAAAANCAACAGTTCTAAATGGACAATTATGTAACTCATCAATTAATTATTTGAAAGGATAATTTGTCAATTAAATGCTGAAAAAAATAAACAATACATTAATGAGGCAAGAACTTTTTAAACTTGAACATACCTACACCCACAAGTCTATTTTTACCTGGTTAAAACCATCTAGCTTATGTGCACTTTTTAAAACACTGCCCAGCAAGCATTCGGACGTTTAATGACAATTGAACGATCACAACTGTAAAATAATATCACAGGAATTAGGAAAGAATAATATAACATCAACTCTATGTTCCTTGGCTGGACTCGAAGCTGGATCCTCCAGAGTGAGAGTCACCCGCTCTTCCAGCTGAGCTATGACAGCAATTGCTCAATGTTAGATTTTTTTATATAGATAGGTAGAGAGTAAAGTGTGGGGTAAACTGACCAATCAGAGGACAGGGAAGATCTGCCACAGGCCACGCCTCCAGAGTGCCAAAACTCCTCACAGGCGAGCGAGCGGAATTAGAAACCGAGCGCGCAGAGGCTGCCGAGCGCGCAGAGAGGCTGCCGCGCGCGCACGTTTTCCTCTGCCGTGTGCTCGTTGGCAACGCGCGCGCGCAGGTTTGTCACTTGTGCACATCCTTGTGCGCTCACAGACACAGTTTGCTCCCTCTCAGTGCACAAATGACCTCTCGCCATGTATATTTTCGCTCGCGAGTCCCGTTCACACGCGCGCTGCCATGTATATTTTCGCTCGCGAGACCCGTTCACACGCGCGCTGTGGACCCTATGCGCGTGCACGGGTTGTGGCACGGGTCTGACGCGATACATTTCTATCCACAAATAAAACACTTGCTGCGCATCTTTTCACTCCTCCAGTCACGGGAGAACTAAACGTTCATATTTTTAGAGTTTTTTTCGCGAGGTATTCTTCAAGCTTCTCCGTGTCTGCCGCTAGTTATTCTCGGCTCTCTTTGCAATGGCGGCGCTGTAAACAACAACGGCGTCCTGGCCAATCACAAGCTTGCGTAATCCGTCTCGTTCGATGGATGTTTAAAAAAGTGGGCTCGACTTCGTACGTACTTGCATGCCTGCCGGAGCCCTACGCATGGACGGATAATGGCATTGCGTGTCTCCGCACTGACGCAGACGGAGAAGCATAAATCAGGCTTTACTTCTACTTCCTGAAACAGGAGCGCCAGAGCTTTTCCTCCTCATAAGGTATTCATCTATACTAGAAACCGCTGCAGAAGTAATGAGCTAAGGCTCACTTTAGCATCTCTTTTACAGAAAGCCTTGTTCAAGACTATACATTTAACCCTCCCACTGTGTTTATGGGTGACCCCGCGAGGAAAGTTAGCTACTGAGCAGGATTGATATCCCTTGCACTCCTCACCCCTGCCACGTGGACCCAAGGGGTAAACCATCAACCCTGCTCAATGGTCAACTTTCCTCGCGGGGTCACCCCCATTAGGACAGTGAAAGGGTTAAACAGCTACAAGCTGAAATGTTTACAATTATGTCAAAATGCATGAAAAAGATCAAATCCACACGTTGCAAATAAACATAACTGAATAGATTTGTGCACAAAAGATCATGTAAGAAATTCATGGATGAGAATAGTCTAATTCCAGGTTTGACTTGACATAAAGAAGCTAGGGTCCAGTTAATCTGGCCCAAACTGAAGACTTGAATGTAGTTGGAGCTGTCTAGCCCGAGGCTTAACTACGACTGTCATCTCCAGTAAGGACATCCTTTCGTCGCATAAAATGGGATATTACCCTGTCTAAAAGTGCAGTCGCAGTCCTAGCAGCAAACAGCAGGTACTCTCTCACCCCACCTCACGTGTCCCCCTCTCAGCATAGGTGCTTTCAGGAATCAGGCCAGGGATCACTTTAAGACTGACTAATCCAAGGAGCAAAATGTAGAAATTATTTTTAGAGCACTGGCGCTGTCCCCCAAACAAGATATGATATTTAGCCATATCTCAAAAACCTAAACCCAGTACATGTAATTAGTACAGCTGGCACCAGGCAGACAGGATGGTCACACCTGGGTAAATCCATGGCATGAAAAGAGAAGGTGGTCGTGGAGGCAAAGGGAACCGGCACTAATACCATTGATGGTCAGGGCTCTAGGTTCCTTCCTACACATTCAAGAACAGATACAGATTGTCTTGTATTGCACTCTCAGCCCTAATATTATAATAACTAATAACTAAACGTATGATTTCCCTCATTGGTAATGATGTGGTCTGTTTGTGACGTCACCACTTGGTATTTAGTACCCCTCTCTCCATCCCTCTCATAGCACATGATGTGCACCACCTCATAAAGGAGCACTTATCCTCTCCAGCTCCGATCTGCTCCTGTGATTGTAATTTGCATTTATTATTAGCCTTTAGTCTGCCACAGGCTGGGGGGGCGCGTCATACACCACATCACACTGATGGACCTGCACAGATGCTTCACAAACACGCGCACTTGGGGAAACGATAACTCGAGCACGAGTGTAGCCCACGTGCACGTATGAAGTCATGACGACAGCGTTGCCTGGTACTGTTAATAAAGCTTCAGCAGAGACTATATGTTCAGCAGCACTTGTCACAGAAACACAGGGCTTCATATGACCTGAGGGAACGTCTTCCTGCCCATTCTCAGTCTGTCTCCTCTTCTGTCACAGCAGCTCATCATATGGAAATTTGTGAGGAGTCTCCCAAGGCGCAGACAGGCAGTACATGCAAGCTGCCAGCACCCTAATGGATGGTGCTCACACACACCCACACACACACAGGGAAAGCAGACGGTCGCTGGAGTGTGAAATGATTCTGTTATCATGTGGTCTGTGTGGGATATAATTTCCCATCAACCTTTCATGGCAGGTGTGTCTGCCTGATGGGGTGCGGCTGCGTTTGAGCGTCTGAATGCTGATGATGTCTGTTGGACCGGCTCCCAGGCCGCGACTGTTCCAGCCGACTCCATTAAAGCACCAAACTGTTTCAGTTTCATCGTGTGATGAGTTGATTGCAGGGAAGGAGTTTGGTTATCGCCTGCTGCTGGGAGGTGGGTGAGAACATTTTTGCCTTTTGCTGCTTTGTTTTCATGAAGGCATCAAAGGCTGTTCTAAAGCAGGGGTAGGCAACCCTGGAGCTGCAGTCCTGCATGTTTTCCAGCCATGCATGAACTTGCAGCTTCTAAATGGCCGGACACACCTGATCCAGGTAATCAACAGCAGGAACAGCAAAGATCATCGAAAAACGAGCAGGACTGCAGCTCTCTAGGACCAGGGTTGCCTACCCCTGTTCTAAAGTAAACAAAATAATGACAACCGTTTTACTCTGGGACACAAAATATCTCTAAACCTGTATGGAAACTAAATACATTTTCATATTTTTATGATATTCATATTTTCCTACTCCACCCACACTTCCTGTTTGAGAAATGCGCCAAAAGGAAGCATCACCTGGCGGACCGAGAGAGTGACACTCATGCAGGAAATGACATCCCCTGTGTAGTCTCATAGTTTCATCTTTGGAGGAACAAGCGGTTAACAAGCACACACACACACACACACACACACACACACACACACACACACACACACACACACCTCAGTAAGTTAACCTGTTGCCAATGAAAGTACCAGTAATTTTAGATTTGAAAGCATCACCTGGTGTACTTTGTGGAAGAAAATAATCCAGCAGAGTCAAGGGCTGGTAAGAATGAATAACAATAAATGGCCTGTGTTTGATACAGTGCCTTCTGGAGCCCTGGGACCTCCCAAGGTGTGTTACAAGACAACCAGCCATTCATCCTTTCACAAACACATTCACATCCTGGTGGTGATGAGCTTCATTGTAGCTACAGCTGCCCTGGGGCGCACTGACAGAGGTGAGTCTGCTGTACACTGGCGCCACCGGTCCCTCCGACCACCACCAGCAGGCAAGGTGCACTCAGGGCCTTGCCCAAGGACACAACAACAGTGACAGACTGAGCAGTGCTCGAACCAGCAACCTTCCGATTACAGGGCGAGCACTTGACTCCCATTAACGCCCCTGGTACATCCCCTCCTGAACGTCCAGGAGGATGAGGGGACGAGCACATGAAAAATAGGTGGAGGTGTGAGTGAGTGGGAAAATAATGAGATGGTGAGAGTAAAAATCAAGAGGGTTTATCTACAAAAAGTGTCCTTTCCTAAAGGCAAAATAAGGCTGAAAACTGGGAACGGTGCTATAAAGGTGTAAACTGAAAACGTCAGCAAGAAACAGCGTACGAAATGGCTTTTGGCCAAAATAACTAAAAACACCTAAACAGAAAATCCCCGGCTAACAAGTCCAACGGGGAAAAACACCAAACCTAAAGTTGTAACGCTGTCAAAGCCTGGAGAAGAAGAACAAAGTCTACTTTCTACAAAAAGTCTGAGACGAACATAAACCACAGTTTAACCGTAGCGAAAGGGGATAACCCAGCACAGGAGAATCTCAGACTAGCTCTGGATCTCATCGAATGAATGCTGTGCTCTCCTTTTGAAGTCCTCCAGGCTGCCTGATGGCCGATGTGGATCAGCTGCTCCTGTTTCTGGCGTGCCTCTCTCCAAGGTCCTGAACTGTCACTGAGGGAGAGTGAGTCGCTCCGGAAACTGTCCCAGGTGCTGAAAAGCTCGGCAGTGGTGAAAACAGGGCGCAGACAAACACGACGGGGAGGACCGAGGGGACGAGGGTTGTCACAGCCCCTAATAAAGTATCTGAACTTCCTCACATTAACCATTAGAAGAAATACAACCAGCCTCTGTACCACGGGGAGTAAACCTGGTCCTTGAAGGCCACTGCTCGTGCATGTTTTCTACGTGTCCCTGCTCACACCTGATTCTATATCAAGTTGGGATTCTTATTCTAACAGAGTAGTTAGTAGTAGCCTTTGCTTACCTGCTAACAAGTTTCTGCTCCTCCTGAGAAGAGGACAAGGCTGAGACGTGTTTAGCCACATGTCCCATCCTCGTCCTCAGCTCTGAGGAAGACAGAGAGAGGACCTGGGGTGACGGGGGCATTGGTCTGGGGTCTCCACAAAAAGATTTCAGTGAGTAGATGTCATCTCCTGCATTCTAGTTGTTTTTAAATGAACAACTTAAACAAGTTAAGGTTTAAAACTAAATCAATTATCAATTAAATAAGATCAATATAAAAAAGCATGGTCACATGTGTGGCCTGGTTTGCTTATTTGTTTGAATGGTCTCATTTCACAAATGTGATGAAGCATGAAGCTCTGCTGCTGAAAAAACCAGAATTATAAATTATTCCAATAATAAATGTTTGTTTATTTTATATTACTGGTCATAATAACAGCAGCAGGAGACTGTGGGCTGAAGGAGGATGTAATGATAGCCACCTAGCTGATGGATTTCCTTGACTAACCAGCTAACTAACCAATGCATTCTCGCACCCAAAGCTTCGAAAAGTGCCGATGGGTGACCAGGCGTTTGTCGGGAGGTGACACGCTGCGCCAGAACGTCAGTTTCCAACGCCCGCGGTAAAACGCACATTTAACCTCTAACCTCTTGCAATTTAACCTTTCCCTCACCCCCATCCTAACCTTAACCCAGCTGGAGAGGGACGTTGCAACTAGAAACAGTTTTGCTAGAGGGTTAAAACTTAAACCTGCTGGACACAGCCCCCAAGGCCCGGAATTAAATAGCCCTGTACTACAGCCTTTACCTGTGGGCTGAATGAGGCCCACATGATTCCTCCTCCCAGGAGTCACATTTACCAGGACCTCTGTTAGCCAATGATAAAATTGCTAGCTGACATGCTAGCGCTGGAGTGTGCTTCCAGCATGTTTTTGATCGTAAACACATCAGATTTGTTTCATTTAGTGATAGATCACTCCTGTAGAAACTAATGAAGACTGAGGAGACATTACAGCAGTTAGATTGACGTGTTAAAAACACAAACCCACAGCGAGGAGGAGAGTTTCAGTTATGGTTTTATCCATCCATCCATTTTTACCCGCTTATCCGGAGTCAGGTCACGGGGGCAGCAGCCTAAGGCGAGAGGCCCAGACTTCCCTCTCCCCAGCCACTTGGGCCAGCTCCTCCGGGGGAATCCCAAGGCGTTCCCTGGCCAGGTGAGAGACATAGTCCCTCCACTGTGTCCTGGGTCTACCTTTAGGTCTCCTCCCGGTTGGATGTGCCTGGAAAACCTCACCAGATGTCCGAGCCACCTCAACTGGCTCCTCTCGATGTGAAGGAGCAGCGGGTCTACTCTGAGTACCTCCCGAATGACCGAGCTTTTCACCCTATCTCTAAGGGAGAGCCCAGCCACTCTTCAGAGAAAACCCATTTCGGCCGCTTGTATCCGCAATCTCGTTCTTTCAGTCACTACCCAAAGCTCATGACCATAGGCGAGGGTAGGAACGTGGATCGACCGGTAAATCGAGAGCTTTGCCTTCAGACTCAGCTCTCTCTTCACCACAACAGACCGGTACAACGCCCCCATCACTGCAGATGCAGCACCAATCCGCCTATCGATCTCACGCTCCAGCTTTCCCTCACTCGTTAACAAGACCCTGAGATACTTAAACTCCTCCATTTGGGGCAGGACCTCATCCCTGACCCTGTCAGTTTTGGTTTTAGCAGAGTGAATTAATAACAGACTCTAGGGGGTGCTAAAAGCAAGCCAAAACTGCAAAGGGTTCCTTTAAATCATATGTGTCAGACACAAGGCCCGCGGGCCAGATGTGACCCGCGGAGCATTTTTATGTGGCCCGCGAGATAAATACCAAAAAATATTAAAACAGACCCGCTGGCCGATTTTACTGCTAAGACTACAACTCCCATGATGCTTTGCAGCGTTAGCGCGGAGCCGAAGTGCCCCCTCCTTTGTGTTTTTTCCAGCGTCTGCTGCAGGTGTCTGCAGCTCCGCTGTCTCGGACAAACTAAACACTCCTCTCAGTCAGCTCTGAGTTTACTCAGCTATTTGCTGACGTTGAAGCCCAGAAACGGCGATTTTAACCGCTCAGTAATATGTTCACGACTGAAAGAGAAAGTTTTCCAACTAATTTCCAAACAGAGCTGATATAACTCCAGCGAGCAGCGACACGCTCAAATCAGCATGACTCTGTGGCTGCTGTAGTTTTTATTTTTCCTCCCCGACACACAACAACGTGGTCAAGCTGCTCAGACATGTTCAGAAGCACAAACCTATGTGAGCACCTGTTGTCATCTAATGTCATTATTATGATGAAGATGAACAAAACAACAGGAGTCTCCTCCCCAGCTCAGAGCTCATCAACCCCATGATGCAGGTATCTGGCTGGAACAGGTGAGCATCACAGTAAACCAGGAAGTGGAAAGGCTGCAGATAGATGAATAGAATAGAAAATTCCTTTATTGTTCCTCAGTGGGGAAAGCTAGATGTCACAGCAGCAATGATACTTATTACAGGAGAAAAAATGTTGAATAAAAAATAAGAAAAATGAATAAACAACAAGAAAACATAAATCCTGAATATACCACAAGTAATGAATACCACTGATGCCTTTTATTTAAAATTGACTTGCTCGTGTGTAATTTGGTTATTCCACATTCAGTGTTAATGCAAAAATAAATTTGTTTCCAAATTAAAAGGTTCAAAATTACATATATGTTGATAATGAAAATGTACAAATTTGCCGTCACTTTTTCAAAAAATATTAAGTTTGGCCCGTGACTTCGTCCCAGATTTTCATTTCGGCCCAGTGTGAATTTGAGTTTGACACCCCTGCTTTAAAAGGATCTTCGTCACTGGTATGCTAATCAGGTGGTTTTCCTCTCATAATTCTGCACTTAAGTTTATGCCTTGTGCCCTCCTTACTTGTTGGACAGTTTGTCTTCACAGCCGTGTTGTTGATAGGATAACAATGTAAGAGGTATAAAAAAAAACAACCTGGCCCTGCTGTAGATTCTCCATCAGAGGACAGTGGTAATGTAGACATGTATAGGACAACGGCTGGTTTTTGGTCAAAGGACTAATCCTGCGGCATGAGGTAGGTACCAGAGCTAGCTAGATCTGCTCAGGGCCCTGCGTGGGCCATTGATGTCACTACACTGCACCCTGATATTTAACAAGCTAAGCACTAAAATCAGCAAATCTACTCAAAAAGGCTCAAAACTATTAAAATTTTTGAATTTATGAAAGTGACTAACAGCAACCAGCAGTAAATTCCTTCAATTGTCTGTTAATGTTTAGTTTGTGACTTAACAAAAAGAAAGAAAACTTTTAGACAATAAAGTAATTTTCTTCTGCCCAGTATCTACACCCATATAAATTACACAAAAGCGTGCACACAAAACACACGTGCATGGTTCAGTGGTGAGTCAGTGTGATCAAGAGTCCTGAGGGAGTGTTCAGTCCGAGAAACTTCATTGCACCGCCTAATTGATAGGAGTTTCTGTGTGGGTTTGAGTGTGTGTGAAAATAGAACGAGCTGACTGGAAGACACAAATTTAACAGTCCAAGCAACGCCTCAAAACTCTGGCTGAAAAGACCATTCCTGTCAATCATGTGCAAAATTTGGGGTCTGAGAGGTGTTTGAATCTTTGGCTTGTTCATGGCTTTCTGAGATCATGAGACAACCATGAAATAACTTAGCTGAAGAGACCTGAACCCCTTAGACGCACACAAAACTCCATTCTCCACTTCCCACTCACAGCACGCAGATTCAAGGTAGAGGGATTCTTTTATGATGTGTGCGCAGCTAATGTAGCAGTTACAGCTACTTATTGGAAGAAAAATGGCTGACATGGAGTGTGGACAGGAACAGCTGTGTAAAAAGGACAGAGACATAAGCTTGAAAATGGTAGGAAATGTGATTCTATAAACATTATTTTTAGTGCATTTGAGGGGGGTTTCTTTCTCAAGACTGTTTCACCTCTATCTTTTGCTTTTATCTCTTGTTTTTATTTGTGTTTATGTATATCTTTGTTGGCCCTTGCAGGGGTCATTGATGTTTTAATTTCTTTTAATGCATGCACAGCACTTTGGCTCATCTCTTGGTCAATGGAAAGTCCTTTAGAAATGAAATTAATGATAAAGTGAACTTTGAGGTTTCTATTAGTAGCTGTTAATGAGCAAACTGGGCTTTTATTCCCACGATAAGTCCTAAATTCAATCAGATCTTCTTATTCATGCTTTCATTACATCCTGTGTGGAATTTTATGAATGTTGGTCTTAATCAATCATCATTTAAATTACAGAGTCTTAAAAATGCAGCAGTCTTTTAATGGAGATGAAACAGAATGAGAAGGGTCCTTGCATCCTCTTGACTCTGGCTTCCTGTTCAGTTCAGGATCCTGTTTAAAACTTTACTACTTGGTTTTAAATGCCTTAGCAACTTGAGTTATCCATTGTCACACTTCTACTGGAAATCAGGTGCTTTGGGATTTTCTCAGATCCCGGACAAGCCCCCAATTTGTTAGGGCCTGTCTAAACAACCATAGCAACACAGAAGAGGACATGTAAGGAGTCAGTTTAAACAGTTTTATCGGCCAAAACGAACTAAAGGAATGCCTGGAACAAAATATAAATCTGCCTGGGACTGAATAAAAGATTGTGAGTAGTTTTTCCATTTCCGAGGTAGAGCTGATTGATTTAACAGTGGTACTGGTCACCTCTATGGAAACACCTACACATAAAGACACACACAAAGAGCAACATAAAAACTTATGGTATGGACCTCGGGCCTAAAACAAGCTCAAAGCCAGAGGTGTCAAAGTATTTCTAGCAAATTATCTTGAGTATTAAGCATTTAAAGAGACAATGTGTAGCTTTTACCATTAATCTCTGGAAGCAGCCATTGAAATGCTGAAAATAAAATAAATGATGCCCACTTGTTGAAAAATATTGGCAGCTTCGTAACATATAACCATAAAAAGCAGTTCTAAAATACACAGGAGCAGGTCTAAGTCTCTGGACAACGCCGTATTAGACACCATGTTTCCTTCGACGTGAGCCCATGAGGACAAAACACATTTACTGATTTGTAACGAGTGCTTACAAAACTTTTTCCATTCATAAACATTGTTGTTTTACACATTTACCTCTTCACTTGTTTCCAGTGATGTGCTTGTCATTTTGCTGGAGGTCAAATGATCTGGCAAAGTGCATGTTCGAAAACATCCCTCCCAGGGATTTTTGACTCTGATGACCTTCCATTGGTAAGGTCTTACTCGAACACAAAAATATCGCTTGCTTGCATTAATTTAGATATGCACTGCCCACTATCGTCAGGAGAAATACTCATCATCACTTTAATGTTACGTCTTACATAATATTTGATTGCTTTCGTGTTGTACCAAATTAGAATTGTTATTGATTTATTCACCCAATAATCACTTGTAAAAAAACAAGCCACCAGATAAATATTTAGGTATATTTTGTGCAATAAATGTACACCAGAAAGAAAAACATTCTATTTTAAAGTGAACTGAATTTTGGACTCATAAATAACTTTTAGGTTTCACACAAATAAATATTTATCAGCATGTTCTGAAATAACCAAAACAAGCTATTTCATGGCAACAAATTACACAAGAATAAACAGGGGTGAATTCCAAGGAAGGTGTGAAGATATGTTTTTTCTTCTACCTTTATTTAAAAAACACACTCTCTTAAAAAGTAACTAATAATTACACATTTATAAACTAATCAAAACCTCAATTAACTTCTGAGGATTAAACATAGCCTGCTCCCAATAGAAGATATGAAGGGAATGGGAAGCATTTCTGTGGAAGAAACTAAACTAAACTAAAAGTTTTAAAACAATAAAGAGAAAAACTAAAGATACATAATAACCATAACAAATGTTAGAAGCACACTTTGAATCATATTTATCGACTGAACCAGCATCAAGAAAGTAGAAATAAGTCTAAAAACCAGCAAAAAGCTTATTTCCGACTGCAGTGAAGGCAGTCTTCTCCAGCTGTCCCAGGTTGCTATGGTAACCAGTGTTTACCTTGGCGGCAGCCACCATTTGCAGGCCTGCATTTAGCTGCAGCATTTATCCTCTTTAGCTGCTTAAAACCAGAAATTGCATGTTTGGAGGAAATAAAACAGGAAGAAGAGTTGAAACTAAGCAGGTGGGTGACGTTTACTGACATCTAACCATAAGTGCTCAACATGAAGGAGGTGTCTCACTTTATCCCAGGGAAACTGGTAAAACAGGACTTCTGGCAGAAGTCAAAGCATATTTTGTTTTGCTTGTATTCAATATTTTATTTTGTTTTGCAAAACGTCAGACAGCTATTAAAGGTCTAGTTATTCTTTTAGTTTTATTCTGTATTTTAAATAATAATTTGATAGGAAACATGAGCTTGTTTCTTTTGTTTTAGCCTCATTGTCACTAGTTGTCTCAGGTCAGCTGATCACGGATCATCACAAACCTCCCTTGGGATGTCCTCTGATCTTACATCTCTCCTTTAAACATCCTCTTCTCCTTTGGCTTCCTGTGAAGTGTTGATAGTTAACTGTTGTTTTTTTGCTTTTTTTTTTACTTTTATGTATTTTTATTCTTGTGTTGTGTGAATGCTGCTCTTTCTCTTATCTAAACAAAAAATAAGATAATTATTCTTTTAACTGCAACTATGCAGAATTGCTAAAATCAGAAATCTGATATTTTTCAGAACAGTGAATGCACCGTTGAGACGCAGCAATAAGAAAAGTAAATCTGACATTTCCCTGTCCATGAACTTCTGGAATCATAATTTTTACATTAATCCAAAACAGAAAGTTATCACAAACCTCATTCAGTGCTTTTTCTATTTTTCATGAACATTTAAACAGCAAGTCACCCCCAAATCAACTTTTTTTTTATGGCAACCTGCATGAATGAGTGTCTAATATGCTGTAGACATGAGTGGTCATTAGTTTGGCATTTTAGGGCATCTTATTTACATTTCAATAATCCAGCCTAAAACTATCAGTGTAATCGGGTTAAAACTCAGCACTACATTGAATTTGAATCAGCCATTGCTATTTGTTAAGAGGTACCCAGGGATGTTGCCTGTACAGTATTACATGGCTGCACTGCAACCAAGTCTCTGACAGGCCTCCGACTGGCTCAACTACTCACGAGTCATTTTGTTTTTCTAGTGGCTCATGAAGCGTGCTCCTTAAATAATGCACTCCTCCCTTTCCTCTTGTGAAGGACAATATCCTAGAGTCTGCTTCTAGTTCCTCTGGTGTGTGTGTGTGTGTGTGTGTGTGCGTGCATGCGTGCGTGCGCGCGTGCGTGTGTGTGTGTGTGTGTGTGTGCGTGTGTGTGTGTGTGTGTGCGCGCGCGCGTGTGTGAGTGGGTGTGTGTGTGTGTGTGTGTGTGCGTGCGTGCGTGCGCGCGTGTGTGTGTGTGTGTGTGTGTGTGTGTGTGTGTGTGTGTGTGTGTGTGTGTGCTTGTTATCAGCTGGTTCCGCCATCTGACACACTCCAAGAGCATGCTAGGGGGGTTGGGATGCTGTCAGTCACTGCGTCAACTCCACTCTGTCATTCTGCTAGGCAATGCCTCCAGTAAAGGTTGGTTTATGCTTGACGCGTCCGCGAGGTCCGCACGGCTCCGCGCGGAAAAGTTGCGTCATTTTGCGTCATTTTAACAACCACGCCCCTCCACCGCGTCTCTGCACGGCCCAGAATTTCCGCAACGCACACCTCGGAAAATTTCTAACCACGCGGATGGACGGACGCGGAAAAACATGGCGGACCAGCAAGAACTAGTATGGCAGAGGTTTGTAAATACAGATATTTGTATGATTCAGTTCTCAGAGATCACCGTGATCAACATGTTGTTAATAATTCTTGGAGAGAAATAGCTCGCACTGTCGGAAAAGACGAGAACGCTGTTAAAAATGCTGGAATGCCGTGTTGTAAACAGTAATTTCTACTTCTACTATGGTGTAGTGTTGGATGCATGCCGTAGAGCTCCATGCTGCCCCCTACAGTTTGGGAGAATATTGGCTCACCGCAGAGACAAGCCGCATGAACCATAAACGCTGCAAGTTGTGAAGCGCGTTCCATCCGCAAGCCGCATCACCAAGCGGAAAGTGAATGCGTCAAGCATAAACCAAGCTTTAGTGTGAGTTGATTAAGACTGTGGTAGGGAGGTGACTTGCTCTTTAAGTTTCAGAATCTCTCTGAAGGCATAAAAACTATGAATGAACACATGGAACAACAGGAATTACTTAGATTTTATATTCCTGAAAGAAGCCGTCCTTTTCTTTTCTGGCAGTGCTGCAAACATCTCAGCCTTCATGACTGAGTCACCTGAAATGGTTTTCATTTAACTGGTGTGCCTACCTGGAGTTTATTTCGGGATTTTCTTGCCTTCTTTATAGGGTGGGTCCATCAGTCGTGTTGTGCAGAAGTCAGGTTGGTGCACAGTTTACAAAATCACAAGAACCCTGAAAGTGTCCTTAAGCACAGCTGCAACAACCATCAAGCTCTACCATGGAACTGGCTCTCGAGGACCGCATGAGGAAAGGAAAACCCTTAGTCACCTCTGCTGCTAACTGTTCACCGTCACACAGAGTTTTAGCAGACACGTCTACCACAACCGGTCAGAAGAGACCAGGTGGTCTCATTTATAAAACATTGCGTAGAATTCTTACTAAAACCGTTCTTAAGCTCAGCCAAAAAATGTACTTAACGCACAGCTGCACGCAAGCTCCGCTTGTTCTGCGTGAAAACGAAACGGTACAAGTGAAAACGCTGCTGGATTTCATTATCCTTCTCAGCAGCATCACTGCAGGTGCTCACCATGTCCAAAATGTGCGTAAGCCAGGTCCTTAGTCAACTTCAAGTTGCGCACGTTTTTCCACTACGCTTTCTTTTATAAATCCCAAAGTTTACGTGGAAAGTTGCTTACGCAGTTTTCTGACCCCATCTAGTGCGTAAGCAAGCTTTTTAAATGAGGCCCCTGGCTGTTATGGTTCAGAGCTGCTAACAAACCACAACTAAGAAAAAGCAACAAGCGGGAGAGATCTGCTTGGACCACGACATACAGGTAATACATTAGACCCATGGACTTCTATTCTACGAGTTTTTTTTTTTATTCCAGCCACTGCCTTTGTCTCTAAAAGCACGGCCCCCAGTCCCACTGTGAAACATGGAGAAGACGTGTCGCTGTGAGGGTGTTTCATAGATGTTACTGTTTGGGATTTACTAAGACACACTGAACCAGCATGGCTACCACATCTTCCTGCAGCAGCATTCCATGCCATTCCATTGGATGTAGCTGGACCATTTTTTTTTTAACAGGACAGTGACCCTAAACGCATCTCCAGGTTGTTTTAAGGACTGTCTGACCAAGAAAGAGGGTGAGCCAGATCACCTGACCTCCACCCTATCAAGACGGTTTGGGATGAGGCAGTCTCTGCGCTACTTTAGCAGGACATGTCCATGTCCATGTCCATGTCCCTGTCCCCGTTCCCAAGAAGGCTGTGTAAACACAACCTGACCATGCGGGGGTGGGCTGTCTCCACAAAGCCCAGGCCAAGCCGACGACTGTTGGAAAACCATTTCAGCTAACAACTGCATGAAGCTCATCAGGAGACTTCCAAGAGTGTGCAGAGCTAACAGTTTAAACAGGAAGAAGCTTCAGGATCAGACACCACACTCAATAACTACTCAATCACTCTGCTGTCTGAATACCTGGAAATGTAAAACGTCTCATTCATGTCTGATGTCACACTGATGTCACACACATGTGTCATGGATCGTCCTGGAGCACCTGTGAGAAGATGTCTATGTTCTGAGGTCATTGAAATACACACCAATCACACAGGTTTTGTGAGCTTTAATGTTTGGTTTCAGGGAGGATGAAGAAGCCGAGTCCTCGGCGTTTCAGGATGAAGAGCTAAAACCAAAACCCCAGAATCCACGTAGCCCGCACTCCAGATCTCACTCACAGGTTGATTCAAAGATAATAAATATGTTGCTGTGGAGAAGTTTAAGATCTGTTGGTGGTGACTGCTGTCAGACAGGAAGCACAGAAGACCTGAAGGCTCCAGCAGAGCTGAAGATGAAGGTACTGGAAGCCAACACGTGTAGTTTCAAAACAAGAAAGAACTAAAGGCCTGACAAAAGTTTAATGTGTGATTCCAGTTCCTCGAAGCTGTGAGAAACTAACAGTATCAGCAGGCCAGGAAGCTGAGTGAGTCTGAGGAATGTGTTTTCTGTCAGGCAGCAGCCAGGACGCCTCTAATGCCGCTCCTGTTCTTCCGGTTCTCCTCCGGGAACCAGATAATCCAGAAGCCTCTGAGTTCCTCCTGCTCATCCAGGCAAAGCTACTGACAGGTTGGAGTCACACAAAAAAAGAAGTTTGCTTCCTCTTTCCTCGCCGTGTCTGCAGTCCGTCTCATTTTTGTTTAGGTGAAGAGGGAGATGAAGACTCTGAGAGGGGTGAGAGGTTGTACTCTTCTTCATCAGAGGAAGATGATGACACATAAGAAAAGGCTTCTGTTAACACCTTCCTACACACACACACACACACACACACACACACACACACACGTAAAAACTACAAATCTTTTGTGAATTTATTTAAAATCATTTAAATAATTTAGAAATTCACTTGTCAGAAAATAGCATCAAGTTCACTTTTTACATAAACAACATCTGATATTTTATTTATTAAGGAACTAAATAACAGGTGTTAAACATCTTGTTTGTGATGGAAATTTAAAAGAAAAAATCCCCCCCCCCTAGGGGCGCTCCAGGATTATGGGCCTTTGCTAAGGGCCATCCAGTCCCTGTACCAGTGGAACGTGAGCTTGGTCCACATAGCCGGCTGTAAGTTGGACCTGTTCCCAGTGAGGGTTGAACTTCGCCAGTGCTCCGTCTGCTTCCGAACAGATGAACATGTCAACACGTCCAACACGTGATTCACTTTAGGCCAGCTTCAGTTCCAAAGCCCTCAAAGTCCTTGACATCATTGCACCTGAAAAACTCAAAATTATCTCTGGCAAACAGAAAGCTCCATGGAGGTTCTCTAGATCTGTTACTGACCAAAACTGAGAATGTAGAAAAGCAGAGCGCCGATTCAGTAAAACTAACCTACCAGATCACTATCAGACTTTCAAAATGCAGCTGCGTACTAATAACATGGAGATACAAAAAAGCGTGACAAACCTTATTCCCAAAAGTCATCAGTGACTACGTTAACAATTCCCATGTTCTGTTTGCTACTGTTGAGAGGCTAACTAATCTCCCAGCACAGTTAGCCCAGGATTTCATGTATCAGACTAAGTGTGATGAGGTTGCATCCTTTTTCACTGACAAAATCACAAACATTAGATTAGCCATTCATTCCTCTAAGTCAACTAACACAACCAGAAAACTGACACCGCCACACAGCAACAACCTGGCTTTAATGCCAGCTTTCCTTCTGATTAGTATTAAAACACTTGAGGACATGAAGACCTTGAATTCTTCTACCTGCTGTCTGGACAGCCTGCCAACAAACTTCTTTAAAAAAGGTTTTTAGTTGCCTGAAAGCTGAGGTACTGGAAATTGTTAACTGCATTTTAATGTTGGGAATTTTTCCTATCATACGCCTTCTCAATTTCTAAAAACACCGCCAACACCGTCTCCCTGCTCGCCATTGCCCTCCGAACATCCAAATCTAGCAGGGCAATGGCGTCCATCGTGGACCACCCCCATCGAAACCCACCCCCATCGAAACCCACTCTGACTCAGGGCAAAAAAGCCTGAGTTTTCCAAAAAATACATCAACCGTGTGGAGACCATACATTCCATCATCTTACAAACCACTGAGGTCAAAGCAATAGGCCTATAAAAATCCAGGGCTCCAGGGGCTTCCCCGGCTTAAGGAAAGGCACAATCACCGAATGTCGCCATTCTGGGGGCAACAGTCTAGACCCCCAAACTGCATTAATCAAGGATAAGACCTCTTCGAGGAAGAGATCCCCCGCATGATGGAACAGCGGATAGCCCAGACCATCCTTTCCTGGACTAGTAATGTGTCCAAAACGCGTCGCAGCCTACAGCTCATCCAATGAGAAAAAAAAAGATTCAAGTCCTTCAGACCTTCCCCATCTCCCCACAAATCACCAGCAAAACCACTCAGCAACCCTTGCTTAAAACCAAGGTCGTCATCCAAGATATTCACCGAACTGTGAACCCTCTGGAAATGTACAACCAGCACATCAGCCTTCTCCTTATACCCCACCGCTGACCTGCCCCCCACATCAAGCACAGGAAGTCCATGCCACACCCCAGCCCCAATCATCCTACAGACCATACCCCACAATGACCGCACAGACATACGAGGCCCCAGCCCACTACAGAAGTCCCGCCAACCAGCCCTCTTCATGCCCTTCACAACCCTTCGAGCCACCGCCCTCAACCTATTGAACTTAACTGAGTTAGACTCCACTTGGTGTTTCCTAAGCAACCTGTAAGCCCTATTCCCATCCCGAATACCCAGACTACAAGCCTCTGACCACCACGGGACCATAGACTGATCAACAGGTGCTCGCTTCCTGGGAATATGGACCTCCGCCACCGACCGCACGCAAACAGAAACAGCAGTATACCAGTCGTCGATGTTGTCTCCCCCTCTCAGCCGACAGACAGCATCCTCCAAATCACGTTCATACGAGGGTCAACATGCTCGTTTATAATTTAACCCAAGGGCCATCGAGCCAGACCCCTCCACCACACCCCTACAAAGATGCTCAGCACAGGAAAATGATCACTCCCCATAGCAAGTCAGTTTAAAACCTCCCACCCACAAGCCACTGCAGCCAAGTCTGCAAAAGCAAATGTCAAATCCAACGCTGACGAGCAGAGACCATCCCCCCAAACCAAGTATGGCTGCCATCATTCAATACCACAGCCCATACTCATCCAACATATCCTCAAACACCCTGCTATTCCCACCAGTACGGCAAGCCCCCCACAACTCACTATGCACATTAAAGTCCCTCACCCACAAAACTGATGAAGAACCTCCGGACATCAGACCCCTAAGAGCCAGGCCGTCTAATGTCCCACCAGGGTTGTAAAGACTCACCACCTGCACCACCCCACGATTTCCGGCGATATTGCAGCCCTTCCCTGAGAAACGTGGTGCAACCCCCGCCTGAATGACCCATCCTATCCCACCTTTCACATACAAAACCATACAGCCTAAAATCCAAGGACGGCTTCAGCCACATCTCCCAGACACAAATCACATCCGGTCCACTTTTTAAAATGCTCCAAGGCCCTCTTAAACTCCTGCCCATTGGCTACTAGACGCCTAGCATTCCACTGCAGGATATGAAACACCGTAAAAGATTAGCCCTCCGCTCCACCTCCACCCTCAACTAGATCCTTCCCCCTATCATTTTCTAAAACAAATCCACGACCCCTTCTACCCCCGGACCCTGCAAACAGGTGGCTTCCCAAACCTCCCTGGGATTCACACCAGCAAATCCCAGCACGAGTTCAACCTCCACTTCCAAAAACCATTTAAGCTGAAGCGCCCTATCACACTGAGCCTCTGTGCGACAAACTACTGACAATACCCCACTCGGCAAAATGGTTGCATCCACCACATCCCCAATCCTCTCCTTCATCTCCTTATACAACCGAAGAGGACTGGAGGAAGAAAACCCTCCACTATCCGAAGCCCTCAAGCGAACGACCAAAATCAACACACCAACATCACCCATCCTACATAGTTTAACTGATCCATCCCCCACCACAGCATCCAGCGACAAATCCCCACGGCCTCTCTTAGCAGTTCCCCTACTCTCCACCTACGTAGCAGCCCCTTCCCCGCCACCCGACTTCCGACCCATGCCCCACCGAAAAGTTTGAACAAGAGCAGAAACAGAACACCGAGGTACCGGACCTGTACAGGCCATCGGCTGACACTCCAGACACCCCTCCTGGACAAACCAAGCCACCAAACTGAGAGCCAAAGTGTGAGTCAAGCGTTCCTCTCCGTCTCACTACCTTCAGAGACCGGGGCCCAAGTCTCGAGCAGCCATGGTGTGGGGGGTGGTTTGGTGGCAGGAGAATCTCGTCTCTGCTGTTTGCAGGTGATGGTCCTCTTAGCTTCATCAAGCTCTGACCTCCAGCTCTTGCTGGGGAGCTCCGCGGCCGAGTGTGAAATGGCTGGGATGAGGATCAGCACCTCCATATCCAAGACCATGGTTTTCAACCGGAAAAGATCTACATCACAACCCTGACCTATGGTCATGAGATTTGGGTAGTGACCGTAAGAACAAGATTGCTGATATAAGCAGCCAAAATGAGTACGGGCATTTTAGAGGGACTCAGAGTAGAGCCACTGCTCCTCTGCATCAAGAGCCAGCAGAGGTGGTTTGGGCATGTTGTCAGGATGCTGCCTGGACTCCTTCCTGGTGTGATGTTTCAGGCATGTCCTGACTGCAGGAGGCCCCCGGGTCAACCCAGGACACGGTGGAGAAGGTACGTCTCCAATCTGACCCGGGAACAACTTGGGGTCCTGCCAGAGGAGCTGGTGGAGGTGGCCGGGGGGAGGGCTGTCTGGGATGTCCTACTGAAGTTGCTACTAGCACCATAACCTGTACAGGCGGGGGAAAGCAAACATACAACTTATTTCATTTAGACAACTTTAAAAGCATTCTTCAGATCTTTTACTCATACATGTTTTGCTCCTATAAGACACAGAAAATGCTTTTTTAAATGTATTTTTAACCATTCAGAGCATTAAAAGGCTTGTTATATAATCATAATGTTAATGTAATTGAAATGATAGTATTTCACTTTTTATTCAAACATCTCCATTTTTCTTTTTTTACTGTTTCATTTCACCAGTTTCTCAGTTTAGTTCAGTTCTTCACCAAGATAAACAGGAACTCAATGGTTGATCAGAACTATTAAAAACTTTATGACTGTATTTTTGTCAGAAAAGGAAAAGAAAACGTCACAAACGAGTGAATTAAACCACTGAAGCAATGAGAATGAGAAGCCTGCAGCTAAATTACATATAGTAACATGAAATATTAATCCTCACCTGGTTAGTTTGGTGTTTGCTGGCAGATAATATTTTAGTTTTTCAGATCAGAAAAAAATGTTTTAATATTAAACATAGATAACCTGATTAAGAATAAAATGTAGTTTTAAAAGGATTATTTCATTTCTTAAGACAATAAACTAAACCAACTGAAAAAGTCACTTCCTTCTGGTCAAATCATGACTTTCATCATTCATAAAGCTGAGTTCAGCTCCAGCAGACACACCCAGACCTGTAGAAGTCAAAAATCACTTCAGCAGTCAGACAACATGATGAAGAAGACCAACAGATCTCTAATGGTGCCCCGGTCTAAAAAACCCAGAATGACTGCAGGACTCACCAGGTTAAAGGTTAAGGTCAGAGGTCAACAATACAAAAGAGACTGGGTCAAATGGGCTCTAAAAGAGAAAAGCATGGTGGTGGTGGTGTGATGTTCAGGTGCTGCTCTGCTATTCAGGAGCTGGACTACCACCATTAATTCTGCTCTCAAGAATATCTGACCTTTGACCTTAAACAAGACATTGGAACGCCCAGCAATGGTCAGTTTTCAACACGTGTGTTGCAACACGTTCTCACTCCCAGCGCGTCAAAAACAAACGCTTGGTCAGCCACCCTCCACGTCAGACCCCTGACGCCAAAAGTGCCCTTTTTCGTTACTTATGTGCGAAAAGGGGTTTTTCCCTTATTTGACTGCAGATCCCAATGCAGCGTAAAACTGAAGCGATGGGATGTCCGCTACCGTTGCATCCCAATGCAGCGTTACACTGACGCGATGGGATGTCCGCAGCCAGGGCACCAAACAAGCTCACTGTACCTCACCTTAACCTTGTCCTCTTATTTAACCTTGTCTTCTAATTTAACCTTCCCCTCACCCCTATCCTAACCTTAACCATCTTGCCAGCGAACACGTTGGTGATGTGTCGATCGCTCTAAAAGCCGGCTCTGTGAAGTGAACGGAGGGAGCCGCCTCGTGATTGGTCGGGTTTGGACCGAGCCAATGCGAGGGGGAGGTTTCAACTACCACGGTGGAGGTTAAAAGTAGAGGGTATGTGTAACCTCCCCCTCGCCAGATGGTATGTTCTAACGTTCCCCTTGGGCGGCAAATACGAAAATTCACAGTCAGACTCTGACTGTCAGAGTCAGAATGCACGGGAAACAAACGCTTGATCGCAGCGAGAGTAACGTTTTAGGTAGCAAGAGGGTTAAGGTTAGGATGAGGGAGAGGAGAAGGTTATAAATAGTGAAACGTTAAGGTTTAGGTGCGGTTAAACGAGCTGGTTCGGTGCCGCATCAGCGGATATCTAATCACGTCAGTTTTACGCTGCATTGGGATCTGCAGTTACAAAAGCGAAAAACCCTTTTCGCACATAAGTAACGAAAAAGGGCACTTTTAGCGTCTGGGGTCTGACGAGGAGGGTGGCTGACCAAGCGTTTGTTTCCGACGCTTAGGGTGTGAGAATGTGTTGCAACTGTAGTTTTAGGTACTGTTTGACCATTCAACATCTGGTCAAAAAGGAGACACGAGACTGCATGTGTTCCCTCTAAATCAGCCTGCCTTCGTCCCACCAGCTGGAGCTCAGAGCCTCTCTGCAGCTCTGAACACATGATAATGAATTGTCAACAATTATGCTCTCTCCCCAAGGTTCAAGCTTCCCTTATC
>SSNQ01000167.1:572892-591545 GCA_006942095.1 Nothobranchius kuhntae | reverse complement strand
GTGTGTGTGTGTGAAAGGGGACTAATTATCCAACAAACCAGTTTTTAAATGAGTCTGGAATAAGATGAAAGCCCGCACGCACGCGCGCGCGCGCTCCCTCTGCCTCTGTGTGCTCCATCATCCGCGGCCTGCTACACACAGATAAACTCCACCCGTTCATTCTGTTCTAGCCTACGAGTACGCGTGGATGCACGGCTGCACGCGGAAGCTCGGGATGAAGATCTGCGGTGAGTTTTGCTTTTAGGAGCAGTCATCATTCCATGTCACGATTTTACCACCTTTCAACTACATCCGTGGAGAGGAGTCTTGCTTTGAAGTCATGTCATTGTTACCATCTTGGCCACGGAGCCGTGCAGCCTTCTAAACAGGTCACGTGACCGTGTGTGCAGTCTGGAGAGCGCAGGCCCATCCTCCGCCGTCACTTCATGTTTTCATCTCCAGAAGGTCAGTGCGCTTTAGCCCGCAGGTGTAGGGATAAAGATCCGGGCCAGGAGCCCTCTGACTCCCACACGTCATCTCCATCTCTGCTAAAATAAAGCAAAGGGATGTTTCATTTCAGACGTTTAATGCCCACTTTTTTGTTTCGTCTTATTTTCAAGAGATAATCTATTTGCTAACCCCCAGGCGCATCACAGCGGAGTGTCTGCTTCTCAGCGGCCCAGACAATAAAACCCAGGCTGAATGGATTTCCTGGAAGGATGCTGGATCTAACGGAATGTTACTGACCTGCTTGTCTCGCCTCGGATCAACTAAAACCCGCGAAGTCTCAAACCTATAAAACTGATTTATTATTTAATTCATAAATTAGTCGTTTGATTTATCGCTTGATGCCGTTTTAAAGGTGATGGTTTAGGGACTGACCAAACCTCTGATATATGTTAGGAGCTGTGTGAAATATGAGGCGTGATTAGAGAGAAGTGCGTGTTTTTACGCGTGATTAGGCCTCAGTTCGCAGATAGCTGCCGAAGGCCGCGAGACAAAATCCGGAGACGTCCATCCAGCCGAGACAAAAACTCCTTCAGGGCGTGTGTGTGTGTGTGTGTGTGTGTGTGTGTGTGTGTGTGTGTGTGTGTGTGTGTGTGTGTGTGTGGACCTAAGGAAACCAGTCGGGTTTGGCTGTTGATTTTCACAGGAGGCTGCGTGTACTCTGACAGGATCGTGCCTGTGATGTCACGGGTTGAGGAGCGCGAGCACCCGTGACGGAGCGTGCGCTCGCGCGCCATTGACCTGTTTAAATTCAACACCCACATCAGATTCATTTTAGATTATTCAACAGCAGATCCTCGACATCACAGCTTTAGTTCAGTTTACCGGGAAACGGTCTAAATATTCAAACATCCATCACCTTTTATTTATTTATTTGTTTGTTTTATGTCGCATTGTTGATTTCATCCTTTTCGGTTTTTGTCAGCCTGATGGAGGTTTTGGGGGATAACTCATTCTCTCCGCCCTGTAACTCTCTAGGCTTCCTGCAGAAGAACAACAGTCTGGACGAGAGAGGGAGACTCTCGGGCCAGAAGAACCTGCTCTCGTGCGACAACAGCGACCGGGACGCGCGCTTCCGGCGCACAGAGACGGACTTCTCCAACCTGTTCGCCAGAGGTGAGAGCTTTGACAGCTTGACGCGTTCATCCGCTGCTTTTATCCGTGGTTTCTCTTATTATTCCTCACATAATCACAGCATTTATGGTTTTAATCTCAATGCATCATTGCTTTTACTGTTTCATCAACACTCAGCAAATTTCTGACTGTTTATTTTTATTCTCAAAACGTTCCACACGTGAATAGATTAATGATAAAGCTGTAAGATCATTCAGCTTTAGTTCATTTCATCAAACTAATAAATTATAAAGCCTGAAAATCTGGATAATAACAAAAACTAGTTTTATTATCTAATTATAAACCAGTTACTAAATGGTACCCATGGGTTGACCTTCATATTGGTACTGAAAAATATGTTAAACCAAAGTTAACCCCATTATGTGTGAAACAATTAAATGCATCATTATCATTTCTATCACACAGTTTATTTCTGGAAACTTGTTTTGTCTAACAACAGAAAACAGAAGCTTAAATTCAGCAATAAACAAAAATCTGTTTTTAAAACTACAGGAAATGTTGTTATTGTACAATATTTCTAATTTCCTGTATTTGAATCCCCCAAGGTGCCTTACAACACACCACCAGTGTGCCTTTGCACACTGGCGGTGATGAGCCACGTCGTAGCCGCAGCAGCTCTGCTACATGCATTTTAGACAAATGTAACGGAGTGAAAAATGATTAGAAATGAACCTGATTTATTGTTAAATCCTGTTGTTTCTCATTGACGAGCTGAGACATTGAACCTAAGATTTGTTTCTGCTGCTTCACCCTCTCACCTTCCAGACCTTCTGCCAGCTAAAAATGGGGAGGAGCCCACCTTACAGTTCCTGCTGGAGGTGGTGGACATCCTTACAAACTACATCAAGAAAACGTTTGATCGCTCCACCAAGGTTCTGGACTTTCACCACCCTCACCAGCTGCTGGAGGGAATGGAGGGCTTTAACCTGGAGCTGTCGGACCAGCCAGAGTCCCTGGAGCAGATCCTGGTGGACTGCAGGGACACTCTCAAATATGGAGTCCGGACAGGTGAGCTGCAGCTTAAGCTTCATCTATATGATTTAAAATAACCTCCTATTTGTCTGATTAGATTAGCATTTAGTCAGAATTTATAGATGGGATTTTATAAATAATCTGTAAACGTTTGGGTCTTTGAGGGCTTTTAAAGATTTATAAGCCTTTTATCATCAGAAACTCATGTTGTCTTGACAGCATACAGCCCATTAGGGTGAGAGCTTGATTCATTCCCCCTCTGGTAAATCATCTGACCTCCCCCTCTCTCCCCATCTGACTTATTAAACCAAGTGTAGCCTGAGGGGATCTTAACGGGCTGTTCCAGGCTGTTAGAACAACAAAGCTCAAACTGTCCCCTGGGTTTTACGGCTCACACGGTCTTCAGGTCCAAACCTTTCAGAGGAGGCGTGGAGCTGTCCGTGGTGCTGAAACAAACAGACAAATGCTGCTCCTTCTTTCAGATCTTACCATTTGTGTTGTATATTTTTAAAAGCATCTTTTATTACAGAAGATGTAATCCAGCATTTGTTTCTGGGACTGGCTCCAGGCTCTCGGACCGGTGACTGTGTGCAGGCACCTTGGAGTCTAAACGGCTGTCACATAACCAAACCTGCTCTGTCAGATCTCTTATGGCTGAACAGGGAAAAATAGAATCAAATCTGAATCAATAAATGTTTCTTATGGGTCCTTTGGAGTAATCACAACAAAAATGTCACATGTTGTTCTACGGAAAAAGTATTCTTTAAAGGGACCAGATCATGCTGTGTTAAACCTTTGAGAGCAAAGGAAGGCAAAATATTTGATGAAATATTTCCACTGGCGCTATTGAGATGGCATTTATCTTAAATACAAGTTACTTTTGTCAGCCTGAATTTATACCCAGAACTGAAACAGTTAGTTTTAGCTAAGCTCCGCCCACAACATAAATGCACCAGTGTCTTAGGCAAGGCTGGTCTTGGTAGTCCAGTGGTTTAAGTGCCTGCCTGTTGTCTTGTTTTGCCACCTGCTGATGTCATGGTCTGTGTCTGCGTCTTCCCTCATGTGTCTCCTCATGTTCTCCATCCCTCTCTAGTTTCCCATTTTGTGTCTCATAAACGCCCTCATGTGTCTTTTGTCCGCGTCTCATTTATGTGTCTTCTGTTGTAGCTCCAGCCCTTTTGTCCCCAGCTCCCTCCTGGTTCTCTTCACGTCTCTTAGTCTCCCCATCTCAGTTTATTTAGGTCTTTTATTTCAGTGTGTGTGTGTGTGTGTGTGTGTGTGTGTGTGTGTGTGTGTGTGTGTGTGTGTGTGTGTCCTTCCCTCAGTCTTTCGGTTTAGTTTTGTTTTATAGTTTTAGGTTTTTCTGTCCTCCTCTGGTTCTGTTCCCCATTTAGATATATTCACCTGCTTTCCTTCCAGCCCTCACTCCACACACCTGCTGCTTGTTTCCCTAATTGCTCCTCCCATTCTATATAAGCCCTGTCTTGTCTCTGTGTTGTGTCGGTCCATTGATGTTTGTTAGCGTTGTTTTGGTGCTCTGTGTGAGCTTTGCGTCTCGTTCTCCAGGTCTTTGTGCTCTGTGTGAGCTTTGCGTCTCGTTCTCCAGGTCTTTGTGCTCTGAGTGAGCTTTTGCTCTCCTGTTTTTTTTGGATTTTTGGCTCGCTGCCTTTTGGATTTATTTTTGTTCATCCTGCAATAAAAGGATTTTTACTTTATACCAACTCCTGCCTCTTGTCGTCTGGGTAATCTGCATTTTGGGTCCTAACCATCCCCTCAACGTGACAGCTGACACGGGTTTGACTCCCGGTGTTGGCAATAAATTATTTAGCCAGCTGAAGCAGATTATGTTTACTTATATTTTAGTTGTATCAACATTTTTCTGCAAAACATTTAGTGTCTCCAAGGATCTTTGAATTTGGTCATTCCCAAGCAGCCTTTTAGTTGATTTATTCTGCTCACCTCACATGAACTCACTCTGCTAAATAAACAAAATAAACAGATTAGTGCTTGTATTTTGAACAGTTTACCAATGAAGGATTAAAAACATAATACTGGCAAGTGCAACAACAAAATCATTTTAAAAGTTGCTGCCGTGACTGTGAGGCGAATCTGCACAAAACTGCATGCCAGTGTGGCACTCTTAACTACTGGACTACCAAGTCTGTTATAAGTCAAGTAGCCTCACACACATAACCTGGGCTGGCCATTACGTGCATCTTTGTAGGCAGGGCACATGTTTTTTTACGGCGGTGTGTAGTCCCCAGTGCAGAAGTAAATTGTCATAAATCCGCAACATATCCAGGTTTCAGAACCAAGCTTCAGGGGGAGGAGAAATGCCCGACGCAAGTGGGCTACTTTCTTTTGTTTGCAGAAAAAATCCTTACATCAACCAAATTTGCAGTTGAGACAGGAAAATGCACGAATTCAGCCAAGAGCAGGTTTGGGGGTATTTCTCATGAGGAAATAACTCCTTAACTTGGTAAAAAGCTCCAAAAAGTGGATTTTTCACGACATGGAACCTTTAAATAATGTCAGAACTGGTGTTTAGCTTTCATTTGTGCACCAGAGTAATTAGTTTATGTTTTTATTTAGGTCACCCCCGCTTCTTCAACCAGTTATCTTCCGGTTTGGACATCATTGGTCTGGCAGGAGAGTGGCTGACGTCTACAGCAAACACCAACATGTGAGTCCAACAGAAAGCATGTCTTATTATTTGTGTTTTAGCTAAACGTGGTCGTCTGCAGATATGCCATGATGGAACAGCCTGTCTGAAGGGAATCTCCTCTGGTTGCCATCGTAGCGGAAGTGTTTCTTTTGTTCTCTAGTGTGACAGCAGCTGGTTATATAAAGAGCTGTGTTTGTCCAGCACAGACCGTGCATTGACAGGCGGGAGGCTGACACCGGGCTGTGTCGGGCCCCAGGGATGGTGAGATTACATATTGATCCTAGGGTCAAACTTACATGGTGGCCCAGCCTGATAGAGGATGTGAACCACATTTGCTTCACACACTTTTAATGTGTGTAGTCCCAAACTCACGGCAACAAAACCAGTCCCATCAGGAAAGAACACTCTCCAAGGAATAAAGATACAAAGATTTTTTTTTTTTACTGGGAATTAATTAATTATAAGTGCCATGGTGCCATGGTTCTGGTCAGAGAAGAGTGGAGTGCCTACTCCAGGTCGGGGCAGAGGTCCTCAAGTCAGGGAGTTGAAGTATGTTGGGAGGAAGGGAAGGAGGGAGCAGGAGATGGGCAGGCGGAACCGGATTGATGTGGTGAAGAGGAGCTAAGCCAGAAAGTAAAGCATTCATGTTACTGGGCGTTCTTCATCCCAATCCTCAATGATGGTCATGAGCTGTGGCGAATGACCAAGAACAAGCGGCCAAAATGAGTTTCCTCTGTCAGGTGGCCGGGCTCAGGCTTGGATATCCCAGAGAGACTGGGAAGGGGGGGCTGCTGCTCCTCCAGGAGGAGAGGAGCCAGCTGAGATGCCTCCTGGAGCCTCCCAGGGGAAGTGTTACGAGCACGTCCTGCTAACAGGAGACCCTTGGGTCCACCCAAGTTGGAGCAATTTTCTTTATCATTTTTGTGCTGTTATGTTAAAACAATAAGAAAAATGTGAGAAGATGATGTTTAACGTTTCTTTCAAACATTCGTAGATTTTTTACAACATTAAGTTTTTCTCAGATAAGTTTAGGGCCGTCTTCAGCTAATGTGCTTTAGTGATACAGCAAGCTGTGTTAAAACTAACGTGGTAAGTTCGTACATGTGTTACATTTTGTGACAAATAGAAAACCTCACTGAAAGAAGCTCAAGAAAACAACAAACTGTGAGAGAAGAAAAGGGAAAATGAATCAGAAAGTTTCTCCGTACATTTTGGCTCAGGACGCTGACCCATTTAGATAACATCCCCATCCCATCTCCTGGTTGGAAGAATGCCCCAAGAGACAGGACCATTGACTTCCCACACTCCAACACACTTCCATAATGACACACACACCAGGGCTGGCTGTCCCAGATTCACCAGAGAGGGTTTCCAGTCCATTGACTGGAGGCTCATTGTGAGCTGGTCCTAGCAGATAGGCCAGCTGGGCCCCGCACTGACACGCAAACATGTCCTCCGGCTGCAGCAGGAACCTCGTTCCACGGCGGGAACCCGCTGCTGCAGCTCCCTGCAGAGGGATCGTTCTGGATCTATTGTCCCGGTGGAAACAGACGGACTAACCGGGCTGCTTTGATGAGCTGAAAGCAGAGTGTGGTTTAGGGTCAGGGGGTTAGTCACACACACACACACACACACACACACACACACACACGCACACGCACACACACACACACACACACACAATGAATGCCCTTGATGATGATAATAAGGGCATTTTGGGGCTGTCTGTGGGGATGGGCAGGTGAGTGAGGGGTAATTTTCGCTCTGAAAAGACCAATGATTGGCTCTGATTGTGATAATGATCACCATTATTGTCATTACAGCGTGAAATGACTCCGAGAGAAGGACAATTTAAAAAGCTCTTCTGGTTTTGTCCTTTTCTGCTCTAAAAGGAAAAGATGCTGATAAATAAATATGTTTGCCTTTGGTGAACATGATTTATCACAGAGGATTTATGTTAATGACATCAACCCAGAAAATGAAATGTAGTGTTTTTAATCGTTTAGTACCATGTGGTCCCTCTGCTTTTATTCCACTATTGTGTTATTTCTGCTCCTCTTGCTGCCTATCAGTATCTTTTTATTCCTGCTTTCAACCGTTTCCTCAGAAACCTTATCATCCCACGCTGTCGTTTCCTTCTGCTCATTGTTTCTCCTCCCCAGAGCGTCTATCTGTCCTCCTCTCTACCCACACTACAAGATGTCGGAGTTGTTGTTTAGATGTTTACTTGGTAAAAGAACAGGGACAGAAACCTAGAGCATCCTTTTGTTGGTGCCGGTGCCGGAAGAAGAGAGATGTTGTGTAACTGGCCTCATTAGAGGGCAGGGTACAGGGATCCATCCTAAGGGTGTGTGTGTGTGTGTGTGTAAGAGAGACACATTTACCCTAATTTATCCTCTCGGAGTTTTGTCTCGTTTCTGCTGTGCTCATATATATTTTATAAACACACACAGAGAGCATGTACTTATCAATAAAACCTCATAAATAATTAAAAAGGACGATTCTTCTGTTTGAATTCTCTTTTCCCCATTATTTTAATAATCTAATAAAACTCCTTGACTCGGGTTTCTGTATGTTGGGGCCAGCTGACGCTGTTATCTCTCCTAAACATCCCCTTTTCCTTTTTCATTCACACATTCGCACTCACTCATCCACATTCAGGCCCTCTCAGCCGACACGTGGGCCCCATCCGGAGCCTCGGCTGAGACTGGCAGGGCTGACAGATAGCCATCAGGGCTTTGTGTGCTCTAATGAAACCACTCAGTGATGTCAGAAGGCATTTTAATATGAATGTGTGCTGGCTGGCTCCTATCTGAAACTTTTTAATTAGCCCGGCGCAGATCCACTTTGCACTCAGTGCGTAGAATTATAACGGCTACCCAAAACAATGAGCACAGTTGAGTGTGGGGGTGTTCCGGTTATTTCCTCTGCAAGTGCTACATTTCTGAATGTGACTGTGGTAAAAAAAAATAATAATAATAAATTTAAAAAAGCAAGCCTAACGCAGATACAATCGGCAGGTTCACCTATGAGATCGCTCCGGTGTTCGTGCTGATGGAGCAGCTGACTCTGAAGAAGATGAGAGAGATGATTGGCTGGCCAGGTGGAGAAGGAGACGGCCTCTTCTCTCCAGGTCAGTTAAAGTATTTGACCCCCGACACATGTCCTCTTCTGTATTTTTGTTTAGTTAATATCACCTAAATGGTTCTTTTGGCCAGCAGAGCTGATGTCAGCTTTCCCGTTATTGTAATAAATCACAGTTAATTATAAAGAAGGGGGCTATTAGCTTTTCACACAGGACCAGGTGTGTTTGGTTACTAAATGAAACCTTTTTTTAATCATTATCTTTGTCTGATTTACTAAAATAATTTAAATGTGGCAAAAAAGAAAAACAGAAATTGTTTTCTCTTTTTGCCAATAATGATGGTGTGTGTGTGTGTGTGTGTGTGTGTGTGTGTGTGTGTGTGTGTGTGTGTGTGTGTGTGTGTGTGTGTGTTGGGGGGATTTCCTGTGTTTATGGTCAACAGGGGGCGCCATCTCCAACATGTACAGCGTGATGATCGCTCGCTACAAGTATTTCCCTGAAGTAAAGACCAAGGGCATGGCTGTTGCGCCGCGCCTTGTTCTCTTCACATCTGAACATGTATGTGACTCCCTCCAATTAGCATGCACCTGCTTTCTATCTCGCTGCCGTTGCACAAACACAAAGTCCGTTACACCACCGGTTAGCTCATGATTTGCTCACCTTCTCGGAGTGCAGCTGCTTCATCTCAGATTAAACATGAATTTATTGGCCGTCCCTGCAGAGCCACTACTCCATAAAGAAGGCTGGGGCGGCTCTTGGCTTCGGTACTGATAACGTTGTCCTGCTGAGCACAGATGAAAGGTTGGTAGGGGTTTAGGTGTATGTAAATACTGGGTTTGTAAAATTAAAAGTGTGATGATTCATTGAACTTTTCCTGGTTTCAGAGGGAGAGTCATACCTGCAGATCTGGAAGCTAAAGTCATTGATGTTAAACAGAAGGTGGGTGTGTTTCTGTTATTCTCAGCTGGGGCCATGGACGTAATTTTCACTTTAGAAGTGGGGGGGACACGGGGGGTATCTTTACAGTATGCTCTAATGGGAAACAGGCTTCAACACAAACGGTTGTTTTCCGCTCGGTCCTAGAGCTCAACCAGTGTCAGTTTAATATGGTGTAATATTGTTTTTGGATGGTAAAAAGTGCAGGGGTCAAAACTTGACTTTGGAAAAAGTGGGGGGGACATGTCCCCCCTGTCCCCCCAAAAATTACGTCCATGGCTGGGGCGATTGGTGATTTTTATTTATTTTATTTTATTGTGGGCTGCATTTACGCCGTCTGTTTTACTAACCACATACTACAGGGTGAGATGTGGGAGGTGTGGCGTGACAGCGAGTAGGGAGGGTCAAAAGTGTGTGTCTCACGCTCAGTGTGTGAGTTGGCAGCCCTAATAATCCGGTTCATGTAATCCAATGTCCCAACGTCACACTGAGCTGATTCCCGACTGTCTTGGGCTTTTTTTTTACCTGCTTTTTACGTCTACGACGCCACATTCCATCATGTTCTGGTTCTTCATAATAAAAAAAACTCCACGAGGTTTACACAGCTGCTCTAAAACAAAGAAAGAACGGGGAATTGTGGAGAGCTTCCAGTTCTGGGTGAAAACCTGATCTGAGCTGAGACTCCACCCGGTGTTCTTTGTACTGGAGGGAGATACAGCACTCATGCACCAGTTATAGCGTAGGCAGGGGGCTGCCAGAGATTTTGGGCCCCATGAAAAAATATCAAGTTGGGCCCCCTGGGGGCTCGTCCATAGCTGGAGCTGGGGTTCCACCCTCCTAGATTCGAAGGGAGACAAAATATATAATGTGTATACTTTATAGTAGTGTTTCAGTTTTGCTTAATTATGTAGGTCTACATGCATTCTTGCTTATTTACATATCATTTTCACCAGCTGTCTCTCATTAAACAGTGAATTTCCTTCAACAGAATTAGCAATATCACTGCTGGAAAAAGCAGGAAATGCACATGCTGAAAGGTGTTAATCTCCTTTTCCCTTTTACTCCCTTAAAATCTGTTTATTTATTCTAAAATTTTATTTGATGATAAAATTCAAATTTGGATATCTAATTAAATTTCCATGTTGTGTCAAAGCTTTACATAACTACATTTTCAGCTGTCTTTCCTCTTGAAATCAAGTATTTCTGTATGAATGACAAAAATTAAGATTTCACTGCTCACAAGGTGACTTCTTTATTAAGTCTCCATGGCTTCATCACAGACACAAAATGAATAAGCACACAGTTCAAACCGGAGTCAGTTAGGGTTACATAAAATTTTAAAGTTGGACAACTTTGAATGAATACGCATATGTCTCTAGAAACCCATTTTTCTCAACAACAAAAAAAACAGCTATAAATATGTTCAGCCTGATTGTACACAGCAAGATTTATTGTTTACAGTGATATAATTAATAATGCTCGATAACGATCAATACTAGATTTCATATTTTATTGTGTACAATGTTATATTAAGTTTATTTATTACAATTATTAATAGCTTTTGTTTCAGTTTTGCTCTCTGATGAATTATTTGGAAATTACTGATTTTTGGTTTGTGTTCTAAAAGCTACATAAACAAATTACATCTTGTAAACCTCCCCATAATTCAGTCAGATTCAAAACATTTCATTTAAAGGTGTTTAGTAGATGAAGGTTTTTTTCTTGTATGATGCCTTCAAAAAGGTGCTTCACAGTAAAAATCTCACAGTAATTTTATCATGATGAGAGGATGGTTTGGACCCAAAACGCAGATACCCAGGATGACACGAGGCAGGAGTTGATATAAAGAAAATCCTTTTATTTTAGGATGAGTCCAAAATAAAATAAAAATCCAAAAAGGCAGGGAGCCAAAAACCAAAGATCCAGGAACAGGAGAAAAAGCTCACTCAGAGCACAGACTGGGAACGAGACCGGAAACTTACACAGACCACCAAAACACCGCTGACAAACAACAATGGACCGACAAGACACTGAGACAAGACAGGGCTTAAATAAACTGGGGCATGATGGGAGGCAGATGAGCTGCAGGTGTGTGGGGAGAGGACCAGATGAAAGCAATACTTAATCAGGGAGGGAACTCACATGACCTGAGAAAAAACCTCAAAACAAGGAAAGCAATCACATAACTAATATAGAGGGAAGGAGAACTACAAAGACTGGTGGGACAAAACATATAAAAGAGACTAATAAAATGAAAAGCTGAAACTATAAACACTGCAGAGGGATGACTGGCTGCAGAGGGGTGACTGGAGAAGACTAAAGAAACACAGGACCTGAGAGATATATTTGGAAGGCTGAAGACCAGGGGACAAATGAGGAACACAAAGAGACACATAAATGAGACGCAGAAAAAGGACACATGAGGGCGCTATGAAACACAAAAGGAGAACCTGGAGCGGGAACTGGGGGGGCTGGGGAACAAAGGGACACAGAACATGACAAATTTATGTTACATTAACAGACTAAGGCCTAGTCCACACGTAGCCGGGTTTTTTTTAAAAACGAATATCCGCCCCTCCAAAAACTTGCATCCACACCACCTCGTTTAAAAAAATACTCTGTCCACACGTACCCGGATAAATACGTTGTTAAGGACATGCCAGACCTGTAGGCGGCAGTACTTCCCCCGTTCTTAACCTCGTCCTTCGTCTGTGGTCTTCCTCTAGGAGCAGTAATTCCACTTGCAGAAAAAACCAAGCAAAAATCGCTTGGACAATTGATAAAGTGAGCGCAGCTATGAGGGCATCCATGCTGTCGGCTAGTGTAAACACAGGTCACACACGTGATGTCAGCATTTTTTTGTCGCGGAAAGTGACGTTGCGGACCTTAAAACTCCGGTTTTGTCTGTCCACACGCAGACACCCAAAACAGAGAAAACGCAGATCTTCACTTTGGTCGGAGTTTTTAAAAAGATCCGTTTTCGTGTGAAAAAACTCCGTTTTCGTGTGGATAACAGGCCAAAACGTAGAAAAATATCTACGTTTTGGCAGATCCCCGGCTACGTGTGGACAGGGCCTAAATAACAATGCTTCAACCTGCCCAGCATACAAAACAATCTATACATTTTTACTGATTGATATATATAATTATCATTATGTGGAAAAACAATGTTTATCACCAGAAATAGCCTTTTTATATTCTTTTGTATACTGATAGAGAAGAGAGCCTTAAGTGATTCCCACAGACCCCCTTAAATGAGGCTGCTAGCTAACATGCTACATTGCTCACCTTCTTGAGGTTCATTGGGTTGTGAGGGGACACCTGCTGACATACCAGCTGCTGATTCTGGTAGGGACAAGGACAACAACCCATTTACCATAACTAGATGAAACATAGTTCCTCTCACTGTGGACATCAAAGCTAGCAAACAGGTTGAATTTAACCACTCACTAACTAAACCCACCTTTCTTTGAGAAAAACTGTGTGACATGCTGACGCCCTCTCTTCTGCCTGCCCTCTTTCTCCTTTATTTCTTTCCTTTTCTGTGACCCAGACTTAGTTTTTGCAGACATATTTTTACTGCAGCCTTGGCACACTCTGCTGTCTGACTGCTGCGTGAGCTAGCCTCGCCTGCTACACGCCCCTCGGCCAGGTGGACTGTACCATTTTATGCCGTGGGGGTTCAAATTAATTAGTCAAAATAAAGTAGGGACCTCTGAATAAATATACATTTCATTAAGACTAAAAGATTGTTTGTTTAATGTCTTAAATGAGAAAAAATACTGCAAAGTAAAGTACTTGTGATTTTTGAACTTAATTTTTTTTATTCAACTTTGAAACTTTTTTGGGCCCCTGACAGCTGTGGGCCCTTAGAATCCTCCTAATCTTTCACCGCTTTATGGCGCCCCTGAGCGTAGGTCTAAGATTTCTGCGCCCAAAAGTAACAGGAAATACGTCATAAGACGATTCGGTTGTGGTAAAAGTGTGAGAGGACATTTTTAAACTACACTTAAATGCAGATTAAACACAGTACTTATAATCTGTATGATCTTTAGTGTGATTTTTCATCTTTTTGTTTATATTTTGTGATTCCGATCTCCTACTTTTCTTTTTCCTGTGAGATTGGTGGGGCGGCGTCCTAGCTAGTGCACCCATGGATGAGCTGCCAATGATCATTTTCTCTTTCTGTGTGTGTGTGTGTGTGTGTGTGTGTGTGTGTGTGTGTGTGTGTGTGTGTGTGTGTGTGTGTGTGTGTGTGTGTGTGTGTGTGTGTGTGTGTGTGTGTGTGTGTGACTATACAGGGTCACGTGCCACTCTTTGTTAATGCAACTGCTGGTTCCACTGTGTACGGGGCGTTTGATCCCATCAATGAGATTGCTGACATCTGTGAGAAGTACAACTTATGGCTCCATGTTGACGTGAGTAGCTGTCTTTAAGTCTGGTGTGTGTGTGTGTGTGTGCGTGCGTGCGTGCGTGTGTGTGTGTGTGCGCAGTCCTTTTTATGAGCAATCTTTTGTCTCCTCAGGGCGCCTGGGGCGGTGGACTGCTGATGTCTAGGAAGCACCGCCATAAGTTAAACGGAGTCGAGCGGTAAGAGGGACAGATGAGCTAACGAGTGTTGTCTTTCGGTGACTCCACATCAGTGCATCAGTATGTTTCAAATGTTCCAGGGCCAACTCCGTCACATGGAACCCTCACAAGATGATGGGCGTCCCTTTGCAGTGCTCTGCCATCCTGGTCAGAGAGAAGGTACGAACAACACATCTCGATCCTCATCGAAGGACGAGAACCTTTGGAAATGTTTTTCTCAGTCTATCATTTCTGCCCGTAGCAAACATCAATTGGTATTGTGTTTTATATACTAGCTGGAAATCTTGGTTTGTCATATTTGCTAAGAGGTAGAACCTTTGAAACTTCCTACGTTCCTAATGGAACGACCCCACATGTTTTTTTTTTTTTGTTTGTTTTTTTGAGGAGTGAGCATCACCTCATTCCTTCCATGTGAAAGAAAATAAAACATCACAAGGACCTCAAGCATCCTGGAGGGGTCCCTCGAAAGGACAGCTGGAGGGTTAGAGCAGAAATGTAGAGGTTTTTCTCAGAGGGCACCCTCTAGAGGAAGACAAATGCATCACACCTTAAGCCCATCAGTGCATCCCTGGAATGAGAAACAGCTAAATGTGTGAGGAACACCCAAACAATGAGCGAAACCCTCCAGAATTGTTTGTTGGCACCACTCATTCTGAGATCAATGGTGGATTGGATTTTTGCACTTTCCCACAGTAATAAGTTAAATACCAAGTTTTACACAGTTGCGTGCAGAAGCTCCATTTGCAGTTACAACAGCTTGGTTCTTCCTCGTCATGCTGGTCGCACGGTCTTGCTGATCTCACCCGTGCTCAGCAACTACCCACGCAATTCTCAACGTCTTGAGGAAAAAGGTGAAAAGTGTTCCAATCGTTTCTGTAGGGAATCCTGGCTGGATGTAACTCCATGTGTGCCGGCTACCTGTTCCAACCAGACAAACAGTATGATGTCACCTACGACACCGGAGACAAGGCCATCCAGTGTGGCCGGCACGTTGACATCTTTAAGTTCTGGCTCATGTGGAAAGCCAAGGTGAGACAGGTGGATCTGGTGTTTTAAATTCATTTATTACACCTGAATGACATTTTCTCTCTCCAGGGCACCGTAGGGTTTGAGCAGCACATCGACAAGTGTTTGGAGCTGTCTCAGTACCTCTACAACAAGATCAAGAACAGGGAAGGGTATCAGATGGTGTTTGATGGAGTGGTGAGCATCCCTTGTTCTCTGCTTGGGTCCTGTTGTTTAGAGTCAAAAGCTGATAAAAGAATGACAAATATTTATTTTGATCTTTTATTTGACCAAAATAAAAACAATCCTCCTGCGTGTGTGTGTGCGTGCGTGCGTGTGTGTGTGTGTGCGTGTGTGTGTGTGTCTGCAGCCCCAGCACACCAACGTCTGCTTCTGGTACATCCCACCCAGCCTGAGAGGAGTTCCCGACAGCCACGAGAGGCAAGAAAAGCTCCACAGGGTAAACAGCCTTCTAGTTTCAAATCCAACCAGCACCGAGTTGTGTTTTCATTCACTTTGTGTGTTTGCTGCCAAAATACCTGAAGGGAATTTTAAATTAAAGTCTCTTTTAGGACCACAGCTATACAACACCAGACAAGGCTAGTTTATACGTCTCCGTTTACTCTGGTGCAGAGACTCACAACGCCTTTTTCCATTTGTGTTAAAAAGTTTCTGAAATACATAAATACAATGTAAACACACCCTCTGTTGTTTTATTTTTTACTGGAGGCTCCTCTCAAGGACTGCAGGACATTGATTTTTGTGTTCATCCTGCAGGTGGCTCCAAAGATCAAGGCCATGATGATGGAGTCAGGTACCACCATGGTGGGATACCAGCCCCAGGGCAACAAGGTCAACTTTTTCCGTATGGTCGTGTCCAACCCCGCTGTCACCCAGTCCGACATCGACTTCCTCATCGATGAGATCGAGAGGCTAGGCCACGATCTGTAGACCTGTGAGCCGACATACGTTAGACGTGGTCTCATCTTTCAACGACAAACCGTGAAACATTCAGAGTGCTGCAGACAGAAGAACGAGGTTTCATCAAGTCTTCGCCTGGAGCACTTTAAATGTTTCTGCTAGAGACTCGCTCATTATTTCAACAGAATCAGACGTGTGTGAGTGCGTGTGTGTGTGGTCTTTCAATGGGTGAATATATGTTATCTGGAATTTTAATGTATGAGACCAGGGGCGGATTTAGGACTGAAGAAGATCCGGGGCTTAACACACACGCGCGCCCCTTCACGCGCGCACACATACACGTGACACGCACTAGTCAACATCATATATATTTGTCTTGTACCACATAATTTTTAATCTGAAGCTACATATTAAGCATTTTCAGGGCAGAGTATTGTTCCTGTTAGTGTTTAGTGTGAGATGATAGTAAATATTCCCTTTCTTTCTCCAACAACGTTACCTGATAAGCTAACTTTAGGCAAACCAGCAGCACAACAAATATTTTCAAATAAGACTCACAAACCTGAGTCAACACCAGTCTCATCAAAGCTGGGGTTCTGTCATTGTACTTTTTGTCTAAAAAACGTCCTTATGTCCATCTTCACTCATGCGTTTCAGGCAGAGAGTGTGGAAGAAGCCGGCTGCTGAAGGGCTTCTTCTTCAGTGGTGGAGGCTCAGGCAGGCTGTATTCAAACTACTGCCAGCTGCTCCCTCTCTGTTGGACTTTGGTACTGCATGTTACTTCTGCGATTTAGATCCGGGGCTTTTCATAAAACATCCGGGACTTCAGCCCAAGTAGCCGGGCCTAACGCCGCCCCTGCATGAGACAGAGTGAGCGTGTGCCTGTTTGACAACAGAATGGGAGAAAAAGCACAGAACAGTAAAATATCACAAAGTTGTTTGCTGTGTCAAACATTAGCTTCTCATGACGAGCTTACAGTGTGTGTGTGTGTGTGTGCGTGTGTGCGTGCGTGTGTGTGTGTGTGTGTGTGTGTGCGTGCGCGCACGTGTGTGTGTGTGTGTGTGTGTGTGGGTGGTGGCGGTGTGTGTGTGTGTGTGTGTGTGTGTGTGTGTGTGTGTGTGTGTGTGTGTGTGTGTGTGTGTGTGTGTGTGTGTGTGTGCGCGCGCGTGTGTGTGTGTGTGTGTGTGTGTGTGTGTGTGTGTGTGTGTGTGTGTGTGTGTGCGTGTGTGTGTGTGTGTGTGTGTGTGTGTGTGTGTGTGTGTGTGTGTGTGTGTGCGCGTGTGTGTGTGCGTGTGTATCCCATCACAAGCATGAAGAGGATCAAGGATCCTCTAGAAACAGTCTGCAATATTTTCCCTTATAGATGAAGTTTGTAACGTGTGTGAAACCTTCCACTTGTGAAACGGCTGGCTCGTTGTCTGCTCCATGCCCATAAGTGAGTATAAGACATTAATCAAGAATAATGATGATATAAGAACATATTTATTGCATTTCCACTGTCTGGTTCAGGTATATTATTGTACATGTGTGGTTATGCGTACTACATAGTAATACCGAGTAAAGTTTATTTATAGTGACTGTCTGCCAAAGAAAGAGATCAGGATCAGAGCTATCCATCGTCTTTTACATGCAACTTCTTATAGATGATTGGTGTTTGTAAATGTAACTTTTTGACCTTGAGACGTGATGCACTTTCTAAGGTTTATTTATTTCTACGGTTGAGTCTTTTTGACTGAATGTTCCGAGGCAAACGATGAGATTCTGGCTTGTATGGTGACTTGTATTTTAGCAAAAAGCACAAGGATGTGAGAATGTTCCCTCCTCTGGAGACGGAGACGAGCGTATTGTTGTGTTTGTCCTGATGCATCTACTGTAAAATAGTATATTTAACTGTAATACATATTCTAGTCTCCGTGGAACAGGAGCCCGGTGAGTCATTTAGTATAAAGGTTCCTGGTTGTCTTTGCACAATGTTCACCTTTCTTTCTTCCATTGTAAATGGATGTTTGTTATATAAGAGACGTGTAAACAGAGTATCTATGGTGATTAGGGACCATATGTAAATGGCACAAAATGCAAAAATCATTTAAGGTCATCTGTGTATGTCACCAATGACTCCTGTGTCTGAGTTAGGATGAGGCAACTGTAAGGAAACCATTCCTTGGGAGGGGTGTGTCCAGCAGGCACTTTAATAAAATTATAACATCATGGAAAAAAGAATATTGAATAAAGTCTATTAAATAAACAATAATGAGTGATTTGATTTCATGTCCAGAACACTCAGAATACACCGTTGCAGATTTCTGCTTTTTTCATGCATGTAGTAGCATGAAGAGCCTGTTTCAGGTCAAAGGTCAGACATTCTCTTTCAAAACCTCTTTTTTGTGGTGAGCACAATGTAGGGTTCCAACAATTACAGCAAGTCGTCAGCTCCTGAAGCAGCAAAGCAGCCCCAGACCATCACACTACCACCACCGTGTCAGTGTGATGTTGATGGAACAAGACACGCACCTTCCAGAAGGTTCAGCTTGTGTGCTATCAATCTCCAGAATATTTACCCAAAAGTCTAAATAAGAAGGAAGGCTGGATAACCTAAAGTGAGAAAGGGGAGAGGGAAGTCTGGGCCTTTCTGCTTAGGCTACTGCCCCCGTGACGTGACCCCGGATATGCAGCCAAAAATGAATGGATGCAGATAAGATTTCTCTCTTTATTCTTCAAAAGGTTTGTTTTGTATAATTTTAGCCTGTTCAAGCAACAAAAGTATGTATAATGCCACAGATGTTTGATGAAATCCCCTCACAGCATCTCAGCTTCAATTCACTGCTGAGCATGGTGGTGGAAGGTCAATGGTTTTTTTT
>SSNQ01000167.1:535188-572882 GCA_006942095.1 Nothobranchius kuhntae | reverse complement strand
AGCCTGTTTCAGGTCAAAGGTCAGACATTCTCTTTCAAAACCTCTTTTTTGTGGTGAGCACAATGTAGGGTTCCAACAATTACAGCAAGTCGTCAGCTCCTGAAGCAGCAAAGCAGCCCCAGACCATCACACTACCACCACCGTGTCAGTGTGATGTTGATGGAACAAGACACGCACCTTCCAGAAGGTTCAGCTTGTGTGCTATCAATCTCCAGAATATTTACCCAAAAGTCTAAATAAGAAGGAAGGCTGGATAACCTAAAGTGAGAAAGGGGAGAGGGAAGTCTGGGCCTTTCTGCTTAGGCTACTGCCCCCGTGACGTGACCCCGGATATGCAGCCAAAAATGAATGGATGCAGATAAGATTTCTCTCTTTATTCTTCAAAAGGTTTGTTTTGTATAATTTTAGCCTGTTCAAGCAACAAAAGTATGTATAATGCCACAGATGTTTGATGAAATCCCCTCACAGCATCTCAGCTTCAATTCACTGCTGAGCATGGTGGTGGAAGGTCAATGGTTTTTTTTTTAGTATTGTTCACAAGTGAGGGTAGGAAGGAATCGGGAGATCGACAGGCGGCTTGGTTCAGTGTCTGCAGTGATGCGGACGCTGAGCCGATCTGTCGTGGTGAAGGAGGAGCTGAGCCAGAAAGCCAGGCTCTCGATTTACCGGTCGATCTACGTCCCAATCCTCACCTATGGTCATGAGCTTTGGGTAATGACCGAAAGAACGAGATCGCGGATACAAGCGGCCGAAATGAGTTTCCTCCGTAGGGTGGCCGGGCTCAGCCTTAGAGATGGGGTGAGGAGCTCGGACATTCGGGAGGGACTCGGAGTAGAACCGCTGCTCCTCCGGATCGAAAGGAGCCAGTTGAGGTGGTTTGGGCATCTGGTCAGGATGCCTCCTGGACGCCTCCCTGGGGAGGTGTTTCGGGCATGTCCTGCCGGCAGGAGGCCCCCGGGTCAAGCCAGGACACGTTGGAGAGGTTACATCTCCAATCTGGTCCGGGAACGCCTTGGGGTCCTGCCGGAAGAGCTGGTGGAGGTGGCCGGGGAGAGGACGGTCTGGAGCTCCCTAGTTGGGAAGCTGCCCCCGCGACCCGGACCCCGATAAGCGGAGGAAGACGACGACGAGTAAAGGCTGATTTATGCTTCTCCATCTGCGTCAGTGCGGAGACACGCAACGTCATTACCCGTCCTTGCGTAGGGCTCCGGCAGGCACGCAAGTACGTACGGAGTCGAGCCCACTTTTTTAAACATCCGTCGAACGAGACGGATTACGCAAGCTTGTGAGTGGTCAGGACGCCGCTGTTGTTTACAGCGCCGCCATTGCGCCCTCAAAAACATAAAGAGAGCTGAGGATAACAAGCGGCAGACACGGAGAAGCTTGAAGAATACCTCGCGAAAAAACTCTAAAAATATGAACGTTTAATTCCCTGTGACTGGAGGAGTGGAAAGATGCGCAGCAGGCATTTTATTCGTGGACGGAAATGACAGGAAATGTGGGTTTAGAGGTGGGGAGCGCATGAAGAGGTGGAGGAGGATGAGAGACAAATATGTCTGTGTTAAAAGTCTCTTATATACGCAAAAAACACAATGTAAACACACTATCGTGGACCGATACATGACAGGATACCACAGAACAGAGCTACGCCCTCTGTTGTCCTGCCGGGGAAATGCTTTGCAACACTCCCCAGGAGACGGAGAAGTTTGAGAGCAAAACGCTTCCGTCAATCCGTGTGTGTCTGTCCCTTGCGGAGCTGACGGAGAAGCATGAACCAGGCTTAATGAACATATGAGTATATTCTAGTATGTCGTCTGATGACTAAAGTCCAGAAGGGTCAGAGTTATCTCAACGATCCCAACGACAGCAGCAACTTTTAGCACAACTAAAAACAAAAACACATCAAGAAACAGACCAAGTCTTCAACCAGCCCAACACGCTGGATGGGAAGAGAGCTCGCCATACCTATAACAGCATTTCCTAACTTTGTTGTTGATTTTCTGCATGATAAATATTAAATATTTATCTATTACCATTTTACTGTGAAATCACCTAAATCAAACCAATGAAAGGTTATAAACTTGGCTGTTTTGATCAGTTTCCAGTCTTTCTGCCACCCATCATGGTGAAGGGGTGGTCCCATGAGCTGCGTGATGTCACGTGCTAAGGGTTAGTACTGGTGAGCGCTGACTAGATATGCACTCCATCCTGTAGGGAGCTCAGTTTAGCACTGTGAGTCCACACAATCATTGTGTTTAACACTGTTACATAAATACAATACAAGGAGGCACAGTGTTAACCAAGGGGGGAATTTGTTAGCCTGGCCTGCCAGACTCTTCCTCTGTTTAATTCAGCACAGAGAATTCTCTGTGCTGAATTAAACAATTTGGTTTTACTTTTGTGATTTTTGTATTATTGTGTTCTCTTTTCCTATTTAAAAAAATAACCCTAAAAATAGACACATAAATAAAAAGAAATACGTAATTTTATTGTGTTTCCAGTTGAATATATAGAGTAAAAAAACTTTGGAGTGACACCACAATTGCCGTTGCTTTTAATTTTGAAAAAAATTGACAAGACATTTTTTTTACCAAGTAACTATTGTAACTTTAAAAAAGTAGTTCCCCCTCCTCATTTTCCTCCTTGTCCTTAGCATTAATGCCACTAATTGGACAAAAACAAAGATTAAGAATTTATTTGTCAGCTTCATTGAGATAAGGAGGCTAAAATGTTTTCTTTAATACGAACGAATGTACAGTTCCATCTCCCCTAGAAGATAATGGGAGATGTGGAATTAGCGTCATCTAGTGGCGATATGGTAGAACTACTTTTACATACACTAGTATTGAATGGTTTACCCTGTAGTTCCAGCTTGTGACCGCTGGAGGGCGGAAATACTCCCCCTCATTTTTGTAAAGTCAATTAAAACTCTGTAGCACTGTAGCTGAGGCAGTGTGTACAGTAGCGACGACTACCTCAGAGAGATTCGCTTTTTCCAGCGTGAGAAATTGGAGGTGTGGTGTGAGAAGATGTGAAAGCAGATTCTTTGTGTGTTAGTTCGCAGTGTTTTCTGTTTTAGGAATATTCAAACAGGCGTTACTTCCTGCCACGTAACGGCGCATGCGCACTCCAGAGCGAGTCATTCGGCTACGTGTACCGTGAGTGTAGAAGAGTGAAGCTAACTCACTTCTGCTGGGATTAATCTGTTGGAAGACCTTAAAACCTCCCAGAACAGCTACACTATGGGAGGCGCTCAGAGCCTGGAGATACCTGGAGGAGGCTCCGAGGGGTACCACGTCCTCCGGGTGAGTTTGTAACGTCTCTATGCTCCCGTGAGCTGTTAGCTTAGCTTCCGGTAAGAGGTGGTTCTATTCCGGATCAGTGTGTTGACTAGAAGTCGAGGCTGTTTCCCACGGCCTCCGGCTGATAAACTCAACGTCGGCTTACAAAATGCGGCGTTGTTTACTTAAGTTTCTGTTGCACATCGTTTGACGGGTTTGTGTATTTGTGCGGGTTGGTTAGCCGGGTGTTCCTGCTGCCTGAAGCCGAGCATCAGCAGTGCTGCCTGGAGTAGCCTTCTGAATCAATCACAGCTGCCTGCTGAGTTCAGCTTTATGAACGCAGTTCCTCAGCTGGACTTTCGGTCACTACTCAGCGTGGTCACGTTTAGATCCATGATAAGTGTAGGATGCTAGTGCAGAGGTGTGGTGCACTGCTGCTCCGTAATGTTTCATAGCTCATGATGTGATGGGTATGCTAGTCCTGGAACTCAGTTTGTCTCCCATCTGTGGTCCAGGTCCAGGAGAACTCACCTGGACACCGAGCAGGACTGGAACCGTTCTTTGACTTTATCGTCTCCATCAATAACACCAGACTGGTGAGAAGCACCTGCATCACGAGGTCCTGTGCTAGATCTGTGATGAAAACATAAATGACGTGTCTGTTTCCCTCCAGAACAAGGACAACGACACCTTGAAGGACCTGCTCAAAGCTAGTGTGGAAAAACCCGTTAAGATGCTGGTCTACTCATCGAAGACGCTGGAGCTGCGGGAGACCACTGTGACTCCAAGCAACCTGTGGGGGGGGCAGGGTCTGCTCGGTGTCTCGATTCGTTTTTGCAGCTTCGAAGGAGCCAATGAAAATGTTTGGCATGTGCTGGTAGGCATCCACCGGAGCCCCTCTGTTCTGTTGTCTCTGTTCACATGAAACAACATGAGTTGTGTGTTTGGAACAGGAAGTAGAACCCAACTCCCCAGCAGCCCTCGCTGGCCTGCGGCCGCACACGGACTACATCATTGGAGCCGACACTGTTATGAATGAGGTTGGTTTTGCTGTCAAGCTTTAGTTCTTTTTTTTTTTTTTTTTTAAAGCAACAGTTTTGTCTAATGTCCTTGTCTCTCTGACTCTCTTTAGTCGGAGGACCTGTTCTCTTTGATAGAGAGCCACGAGGGAAAGGGTCTGAAGCTTTACGTGTACAACACAGACACCGACAACTGCAGAGAGGTGGTCATTACACCCAACAGTGCCTGGGGAGGGGAGGGCAGGTAGGACACCTAAATCCACTCACAGAACATAAATGCTCCTGACACTTTCCTGTGAAGATCTCTGGTTAGGTTGACATTTTGTCTCTTCCTTTCCCCAGCCTTGGATGTGGGATTGGTTACGGATACCTCCACAGGATTCCCACCCGGCCTTTTGAGGAGGGAAAGAAAATCAGCTTCCCACCAAACTCCTCGAGTGAGCCTGTCGGCCCACTCAAGGATGGGTTCACCGAGGTTAGGACGCACACTATAGTGAACTGCTCAGTTCACATGGAAGCCACAACAAGAGCTCTAAAAGGCTGCTTAGACACGAGTGCATCATTAAAACTTACACAAGTGTTCACAGTCTCCCTAACTTTAATTATCCCAGGAATGCAAAGTTAACGAGACTTTTTCTTGTCTCCAGGTCCAGCTTTCAGCTGTGACTCCTCCTCCTCCTTCTACACCCGTGGTCCCCTCCAGCCTTGAAGACTCACTTTCCAGTCTGTCGATCAGCTCAGCCCCGCCCACCATGCCCAGTGAGCTGCAGACAGGTATCTGGTTTCAGTAGCTGCTAGACTGATATTAAGCTTGGGCGGCGCGTCAAATTTTTTCAACCAATATTTGTTGGTCCAATAAATGACAGTGGGATGTATGTTCATGAGTTATTTATTTTTATAGTTCTGTTTATCGATCATTATGGATTTTATTTTATAGATGTGTTTTTTTTTTCTACATCGTCCAGCCTCAGCAGAAAATAGCAAAGAGTGACTGAATTGACCAGAATGGTTCCCGTTCCCACGGAAACGGCACAAACATCATTTCTCATGACTAGGGTTGTCACGGTGTGAAAGTTTAACCTCACAGTTATTGTGACCAAAATTATCACGGTTTTCGGTATTATCGCGGTATTTTTTTTAAACGTGTTACATTTTCAGACAACTAAATAAGCCCTGTACATCTGGAAAATATTGTCCTCAGTTTGTGTCAAGATTTTGCCTAAAATGTGTTATTTTGTAATGATGTTGTTTATTTGTTTACATTTTTCCCCTTTAGTCTTTAAAATACCAATATTGCTGCAGCTGCTTTATATAGCGACTCGTTGCTTTCTCCCTCAACCCAAATCCTCGGATCACGCATTTTAGCTAAAACGCTAACGTTAGCTTGCCTTGCGTTGACTGTAGGGTTGTGGGTGATGGTCACGAAGATGTGTCATGAGATTTGAAGCGTTGCTGCCTTTCACAGACACTTTTTCTGCACGTGCTGCAAACAGGATAGCCGTCTTCTATCAGCTGTCCCTCGACATTCTTCAAATATCCAAAAGGTGCCCGTACTTCCCACTTTGTCTTCTTTGAGGGATTATAAATGTCCTGAGCGCTGCCGTCTCCTCCTTTGGCCATTATTTCAGCTTTAGCTTCAAGAAAGTTTTGGTTGTAAACAACAAAGTGCGCATGTGCCGCCGGCAACTTCAGCAGATGATACGGTGGCTGGTAAGGGTCACCACGCCTACCCCGCAGCCACAGTAATCCCACCGAGATAATAGTTTTTTTTAAACGACGGTTATTATTATTGTCTACTTTTTTACTGGGGTTTACTGCTACACCGGTTACCGTGACAACCCTACTCATAAGCATGAACAGCGCACGTTGACGGGCTCAGCCAATTACCAGTGGATGAATGTATCCAGTCACTCGACCCGAATGGAGATGTGGAATATGCAGTCCTCTAACCGTCTCCCTCCCTCTCCTCAAGGCTTACCCACAGTCCCTCTCCTCCCCTCCTCCACCGGTCCCTCCTTCGCCTCCATGACTCCACTGCATCCTGCCGCTACTAACTTCAGCCCAACCACAACGCTACCAGGTGAGTAAGTCGGTAACAAACAAACACGAGTGAGCCTCTAGCTCCGTGTATCAAAGCTGTCACACACAGCTGGTTCTCTACAGATGCTCGCACTCCTCCAGAGACGCTTGGTCGTGCAGAGTTGCAGCTGTTGCATTCTGCTGTGGTATTCAGGAGATGAAGTCATTTTAGGACAGCAGCAACACCCTTTGGGTTGGGCTTCACACTGACTAGCCGTTAGCCTATCAGCTTACCACAACTCTCAACAGAAATGATTCACTGCATTGATGGGTAGAGATTAGGTGGTACGTATGTTACACTTGCGTGTAACTGTGTCACACTTTAATCAGTAACACCTGTGGCCGTGACCCGGCCGACCTGCTCAACGTAGGCCCGTGTCTGTGCCAGACATCAGGTCCTTTGTAGACCAGGAAGACCTGACACAGAATCAGACGGCCCAGCCTTCAGAAACATTTCTGTCCGTACCGTGTTGTACATACTGTTGCCTAGCAACAGTAGCGACGCATATACATCTTTGTTGTCTGAGAACATTTTGCTGGAGAATTTACTGCAAGTAGACTTTTATTTTGAATATCATGTAAAGCTGTACGTTTACGCAGGAGAAAACTCTATTGACTCTGTTCCGTCACCATACTGAAAGGGAACCGAACCATGAAATGAAATCCAAGAGAGGAGTTATTTATAGTTTTTACACGGAAACAAACCTCAGAATAGCTAAAACAGCCCTTTATTTGCTGAAAAGAGTCCTGCTTTATTACGACTTAAATATCAGCGCCATGGTCGAGTCCAGCAGCAGTTATTATGATTCTGTGACGATATCAGTGGAACATGAAACTGATCCCGTTAAAACTCACAGTTCAAAGTGGACAGAAGTGTGTTTTTTAGTGTCAGATTCCAGATGAGTCGGTGAATGAGCGTGGTGTCTGTGTTGTAGGTCTGATGCCCCTCCCAGGTGGATTACCCCCACTTCCCAACCTCCCCAACCTGAACCTGCCACTTCCAGATCTCAGTGCCGTTTCACTGGGAGGAACCAGCTCCTTACCGCCGCTACCGGCTGGAACAACAGGTGAGTAAACAGTCAGACTGGTCGGCTGGCTCCTGTTCAACACCTGTTGGAGACAACCTGCAGGCTTCTTTAGAACCATTTGTTCTCCTTGTGCTCTGTTTTTAAAAAAAAAGTGTGTTTGTGTTCACCAGTGCCATCCCTGGCTCCACTGCCGCCTCTGAACCTACCAGGTCTCGCCCCGTTGCCTCCTCTGCCCACCATGCTTCCCTCCCAGCTGCCTCCTTTGCTCTCCCAGGCCGCGGCCCCTCTTGTCCCCATCTCGGCATCCATCCCTCCAGCCTCGGTCACGCCTGCGACTAACCTGGCCGTCGACGCTGCATCCTCCACAGAAGCCACGGAACAGCCTGCTCCCACGGGAACAACGCTAACATCATCCTAAGAAAGCGGAGGAAGGACTCCCCTCACCTTCAGACACCTGGTTTCTCTCTGTCTCCCATCTGTCTTTCTATGTTTTTCTATTTATTTTGCCAGGAGAGGGGGCAGACAGATACAACCATTCAGACACTTTTGTGGGTGAGTAGGCTCGTGTGGAACGTTGTGAAGAGAGGACGGTTCTGGATTGTTCTGTCTAACGTGTCTGTACTGTACCGGAGCAGAACTGAGCTACTGTATGAGGAGGAGGAGGAGGTTTGGTCTCTGGGTTGTACTCTTCTGCAGTCACATCAGGGCAGAACTCTCTGAGAACCTTTTTTCTTTTTGCTTTCCATAACCATTGTAAGATGACGGGGCTGGCTGATGAACAGTCTTCACTGGTGTGTCTCTGTCATGAAGTGGGCTTAAGTAAAAACTGCGCTGCTGTAGTAAAACAATGACTGTAAACATGTAATCCTGACTTGTCCAGCTCCGACCTTTTTTATTATTTAGATTTTGACACCCCAACCCCATATGATTGATTCATCTTTTTGTCCAAGTTTAAATGAATGACTCGGCATTATTTTGCACCACCTTTTGTGTTTTGAAATGATTAGTCTCCATATATATGCAGAACTCTATCATACACGCTGTTTTCAGCAGTCTGTAAGAGGCTGAAGGCCAGACGAGACGCTGACCAGCGTGTGGCGTAAACACGGCTGGTTGGGTCCTTCTTGGGATGGCTGAAGTGAATTGTGGGTAAAGCTGCAGCCACAAGGTGTCTCTGTAAAAGCATGGAAGCATCTGCTGGATACACAGCCCGAGCAATAAAGCCAAATGAATTTTAAACGCTGTCCCTGAGTGTTGATGTAGACTTCTCCATCCTACACTGGCGTTCTTCATTGTGGTTTTCATTCATTCTTCGGTAAAAACCGTATCGGTTGCCATAAAAAATGTAACTTTTACATTTAAAATGGCAAGTTTTAAAAGGATAAGACTTGGAGTTTGAGTGCTCCAATTAGTTTCAACAAACTTCTAATCAGCCAATCATACGGCAGCATGGACGTAATTTTGGGGGGGGGACATGTGTCCCCCCCACACACTTTTTCCAAAGTCAAGTTTTGACCCCTGCACTTTTTACCATCCAAAAACAATATTCCTTTATATTAAATTGACACTGGTTGAGCTCTAGGACCAAGCAGAAAACAACCGTTTGTGTTGAAGTCTGTTTCCCATTAGAGCATACTGTAAAGATACCCCCCCCCCCCCCCCCCCCCCACATCTAAAGTGAAAATTACGTCCATGTGTGGCAGAAACTCGATATACGTAGTCATCCATGGTGAAGATGACTTGCTCAATCCAAAGGGTTCAAATGAAGGAAACTGGACTTCTTTGGTTTCTTGAAGACGTTTCACCTCTGATCCGAGGAGCTTTGTCAATTCTAAATGGAAAATGGGAATCTCGTTCCTAAGCAGTAGTCCACACGTAGCCGGGTTTTTTTTTTAAATGAATATCCGCCCCTCCAAAAACTTGCATCCACACCACCTCATTTAAAAAAATAACTGTCCACACGTACCCGGATAAATACGTTGTTAAGTACATGCCAGACCTGTAGGCGGCAGTACTTCCCCCATTCTTAACCTCGTCCTTCGTCTGTGGTCTTCTGCAAGGAGCAGTAATTCCGCTTGCAAAAACAAACAAGCAGAAAGCGCTTGGACAATTGATAAAGCGAGCGCAGCTCTGAGGGCATCCATGCTGTCGGCTAGTGTAAACACAGGTCACACACGTGATGTCAGCATTTTTTTGTCACGGAAAGTGACGCTGCAGACCTTAAAACTCCGTTTTTGTCTGTCCACACGCAGACACCCAAAACGGAGAAAACGCAGATCTTCACTTTGGCCGGAGTTTTTAAAAAGATCCGTTTTCGTGTGGATGACAGGCCTTTTGGCAGATCCCCGGCTACGTGTGGACAGGGGTCACTCCTTCCTGCGTCTAATCAACACAATGACTCATCAGTGGATGGAGAGGCGGGGTACCCAGAGTAGTTAGGGCTTGTTGGATAATTGACAGCTACAGTTCATAAGCTTGACTCATTATCCAGTTAGAATTGACAAAGCTCCTCGGATGAGAAGCGAAACGTCTTCAAGAAACCAAAGAAGTCCAGTTGCCTTCATCTGAACCCTTTGGATTACCATGACCTGGATGACTGAGAGCCTTCACCAGCATATGACTTGCTCAAGTTCAAACATCAGAATGGAGAAGACAGCGGGACCTGGTTGTTGCTACCAGGCTGGTCTGAGTATTTCAGAGATTACTGGTCTGGGATTTTAACCCACAACCATCCCTAGGGATTACAGCGAACGGTCTGAATAGGGTCTGACTTTAGTGTAAACGACATAAACCGTAGCTCTGCCCCACCTTGTATCAGCTATCCGGCTGCTTTGGTTTGTAGTGGAACTGGAGATTCCCATCGTGGATTGCTTGAACTGACTCCTAAACCTTTACTGCATTTCTTCCCGGTACAATTATTATGATCCTTGTAAAAGATGTATTATCACAGGCTTGTCCACTAGCAAGAATTTAATTTACACCATCAAGAATGCAATTTTGACGAGAAAGAATCAGTTTATTGGCAAATCAAATATAATTCCAAATAGTGAGCCTATTTTATGTTCAACTGGCCACTCAATGACGTTAAAATACATAGTCCCATATATCAAAGTGTTTTCAGATATCTGGAATGTTCATTTCTGTTAGGAACTGTAGATATTTGGTAGGGATGTGCTAATACCAATACTTGGAACAGAGTACTCTTCGATACGGATTACCGATACTTCTACCATACAAAAAAAAAAGTTCCATGGGGGGCCACAGCAGCAAATGATCTGTCACCTTTGGTCTTCAGCCTGGTGCGCTGCACAACCACCTCACAAATGAAACGTAACTGCTACGTTTCATTTATGAGAATAGATACATCCTTAATGATAAAGATGTATAAACAGAAGGATACATTCCTTCAGCCTTTGACAACATCCATTGGGCCTAGTTAGGTCCATTAATCCTGATAGAGGGGAAAGATTCTGGATGCAGAACTCTAACCCCACTCACCTCATGTATGCCACAGGTCTGCGTTGTACCCGTTGTAACCTCTCTAGATGTCTGCTTTAAAAATGAAACAAATATTTATGAACTAACATTTCCTTCGATTACTAACACTAAATGACACGTTTCCTAGTTTATATTATGTTGTTAGAACACAAGGGTCTCTCATCATCTGAATTATCAAACTTGTTGGATTATGAATCTGTTTAAAGGTTTTGCTCTATATGTGCCCCCTTTTTAACTTTGAGCACCCGCCCCTTCAAAGGTCTCTGCCCCTCACTCCCATATCTCTCCTCTGTCGTCTTCGTCCCTCCTCACTTCCAGCTCCTGGACCAATCAGAGTCAGCCCTGGATCCATTCTCTTCTCACCCTACTGCTGATGGTGGGATATGGCTGGGGAGTTGAATCAGTGAACGTTTGACCTCTGACATCCTGATTGTTGGTACTTCAGGAACCTGTTGTCATGGCTACAGCCTCCTTAGTGGACACGAGAGGATGAAACTTCTGCTGCTTCAATCTGGATCAGACTCAAGTCTGAGCCGGTCGGTTTGAGTTCCCCCATCAAGATCGGTTTCTTTTCCACTCACGAAAACCATAACCACCCTGTCACCACAAATGTATGTTTAGCATGATTATAATTTATGAAATTACTCTGTAACACAATGTTTATGTTTATTTTAGGGTTATGGTTAGTGTAAGGTTAGGACATGCATTTTTTTTGTGAGTGGACGGTTTAAACTCGCAGCTGGGTGGAAAAGAAACAGATCTCGACGGGGAACTCACGTCGACATGACACCTGCTGCTCCACACTGAGAGAAAATGTTGCTTTAAACATCAGAACAGATCCACAAAATCCTGGAAAAACAAGAACCTTTGACTTGGTGTCTGGAAAGCCACAAGTGCACCTGAACGGTCTTTTGACAGCTCACCGACCGTCAGAAACATTCAGCCGGCTGTTTAAGTCTTGGTAAATCTAAAGTCTGGTTTGATTTTTGTTTCATCAAAAGCAGCGAAACACTGACGAAGAGGAATTGGTGACAGTTTGTTTCACCAGCAGGCTGAAGGTGAACCTCCTGTTGCACTAAGGTCTCAACCCGGAGCCCGGGTCTGGGGCTGATGGGAGAAACTTCAGACGACTAAAACGACGTCTGTGATCAGTAACAACTTGCTGCGGTCATGTTGTCCCTGAGCTCATGTTTGACTGAACTGGAGGGATTTACACATATTTGGATAAAAACTCACAATAACGCCAACATTTACTGTTCAAGATCACTTAAGACATAGAAAATAAAACCACCGTCAACAATGAATCTGTCATCAGCGCTCTCCTGCTGGATGCAACAAATGAGTCACTTTCCAAAGTAACTGACTCAGCAGTTTGTTCTTCTGTCACAACCTGCTGACTCAACATGTGGGGCAGTTATACTTTTGACCCTGATGTCATCCTGCTCACTCCCTTTAGAAACGGTCACCTCCTTGTTAGAGAATGCCAGTTTATTGACTTTTTAAGCAAATCTGTTGCTTCTGAACTTTCTGAATCTTTTTGGACACTTTTTCTTCTAGTTTCTCAAGAAAAACTGTATTTTTTAATTTTTTTAGACATTTTACTTTTCTGTTTCTGGTGCTGTGAAGGAGGATTTTTACTGCAATTTTTTTTTAACTTTCTGAGCATTTGTGATGATGCGTAACCATGGTAACAAGCTGATTTACAATCGGAAGCAGCTGATTAATATTGGAAAGGTTGAAATAATACCTCAACTGAAGCCACAAATCCCAAATGAGCTAAAACACAAGAAGCGTGGGTGCAGAGTGGGAGCAAAACGGAGACAGAAAGCGGAAATTCAAACCATCTCTTCCATCGATCATAATGGGCAATGATAAATCAGGTGCTGGTCAGCATCAGAAGCAGGGACCTGAAAAGGCTCAACAGCCTAATAACAAAGACTGGTTCTGTTCTGGGGACGACTGTGGAACCACTGGAGGAGAAAATGCAAAGAAGGATTCTCCAGAGAATCAAGAAAATGATGGACAACCCTGAGCATTCTCTTCACAAGACTGTCCGACAACAGAAGAGTGTCTTCAGTCAGAGGCTTCTTCAGTTTGGCTGCAACACTGACCGCTACTGGAGATCCTTCCTGCCAACAGCCATTGTAATATACAACAACTCTTTGATGACTTGATTATTATTATTATTCTGAGCTACTACAGCAATCAATTTCCCTCTGGGATTAATAAAGTGTTTTTGAATTGAAGTGAGTGAACCAAGAGACAGAGACCTGCTGAAAACACCCAACCATCCAGTTAATTCCCTCAGCGTCTCCCAGGATGAGAAACTCTGCAAACGCCCAAACTTGATTTTCATCAGACTTGACGCCATAGATCTGTCAGGCTTTTCAAATCCTAGTTTCACTGTTTCTTTTCTATATGCAGCTACTGCAGGAGATAGGTGGGAGGCTACTTTCATGCTCAGCCTGCATGTTAAACTCAGAGCGACTGATCATTAAAAAAAAAAATGGGTAGAAAATAGTTTCTCATTTAAGGTCACCCAAGTGAATTTAATCTGCAGACAAACTTAAACATGTAATACTGCCATCCAGAGACAACGCTGTGTTGTTTACAACTACCACACCTTCATACAGGTAAAAGTTTTATTTACACAAACACTTTGATATATCAATTTGACCTCCAGATTAAGTTAATTATGCAGTAAGTCAGCCAACATGGAGCGTGCTCGCGACCGCTGCTATGAACAGCATACTGGGTCTCCCCTCTGCATCAGGTCTGTTGGACATTTACGCTCAAAGAAAATGCAGATAGATGTTGGGTGTCGGCTGCAGCAGAACACGTTGTACGAGCTCTGGAAACTTCCTGTTACCACAGTTCAAGTATGCACTGATGCACGATGAAAGTCGTTCACGTTAAACTAAAAGCAACATTTATAGCAGCGAACTGAGATCAGCGTTAGAATGAAAACAAACTAAAAAGTGAGAAAAGCTTCGTTATAATATGTCTTCCATTAAGTTATGCCCCCTGAACATGAAATGTACAATGCATCATCTGACGGGTTCTGCACAACAGTAAGTGGCTTTTCTCAGCTTGTGTTGAGTCCAGTTCTCTTCAGAAGGGTAGACGAAGACATCTACAACACTGCATTGCAACAATCCGCCCTCAGACATTCAGACTTATACCTGAACAAAAAAAAAAAAGCATTAAGACCGAAACACGAATGCTTTCTGCAGACAGGCAATGCATTAAATTTGAACTAGGCCACAAGGCGGAGCGTTGAGTCGAATCTGCGACAAACGAGACCTGGATTAGAAGGGTAAATCTAACAAGTTCTATCAGGGTTATGACGTCATGTTTAAATGGTTCCCTGGAGCGTGCACAGTTGATGACATGCAACCATTATTGTTGTGCCTTATTAGAATGGACATGTGTAGTCCAGAGCAACACGAGGGAACAGAGGCCTGATCAGGATGCTGATGCGTGTGGGCGGAGCTACAGGGAGCAGGTGTGGGCGGAGCCTCTGGGAGGTCCTACTCAGCTGGGATAAGTCCAGAAGCAAAAGTGCTTGCTTCATTCGTTTCTTGTTTTAAACAAAACTCTTTTGCTTCCATCCGTTTCTGTTCTTGTCCTAAGTCATGCTTAGTGCCGAGTCACAGAGCTGAGTTCACAGGCAACATCCTCCTTTGTCCATCTGATCTGTCCTTTCCTTTATCCACTTCAAAAATAGATTGGGAGAAAAAATATGCAAAAAGCATCGGCCTCCATTATCCTGCGACTGAGACGATCCTGCCTGGAGTTTGACCTGAGGGTCCCATCAGTCTGGCCAGTCAGTAGGTGGGGGGGAGGGATGAGGCAGAGGGTTGCAGGGAGCCGGAGGAGTTGGAACGTCTCATGTGAGGGAGAAGGTAGGAGTCGGAACACAGCTGGTGAACGTCATATCGGTCCTCCTTTCGGTACGCCAGACAGCGGCGGATAAACGCCTAAAGGACAGGAGACAGTTTTAGGACACGAGAGACATCCTGGCTTATTGTCCCACGACCTTCAGACTTAAAGCTGCAATGACAAATCTGCAAAACAAGCTAGCTTTCAAACACAAGCAGTCACAAAACTCTCACCCCTCCCATCAGGTATCATCTCTAGGCCACGCCCCCGATACCGGAAACCCGCATTGCCAGAGTGAACAAGAGAGCACTAAACAGCAGTTGTCGTATTCTGGTCCAACCGTTTTTCTGTTTGGGACTCTGGTAGTTTGTCCTGAAGCTGAAGTGGTAGCAGCTGGCTGTTTCTCCCTTTCTGGTATTATTGAGCATGAACTAGGGATGAGCCGGGTACTCGTTTCAGACGAGTGTCCGGTACGGATAAAGCATTTTTGATGAGTACGAGCATGAAACGAGTAAAACTCGTAAATATCTGTAATCGTGCTGAAGGAAAGTCCTCATTGGGTAACTGACTGTCTTCATGCTCTGTGATTGGCCAGTCACATAGAGCACCCGCCCGTCCCTACACACAAAACTCTCTAGCCGGCCGGGAGCTCAGTCCGTCCGGCTCATCCACGCACACACACAGACAGTAACTGATCTCGCTGTGATGGCTTCACTGTTGCTCACGTTTCTTCAGTTTTCCCTAGGTTTTCTTCAGCTCGCCTCTTTTTCAGTTGAATATTTAAAGTTACTTTTTTCGTAACTCACATGATGCATTTGACAAGACAGAGCTGACGTGCTGCATCGGTCACTCACTACCTCCGCTCCGGTCGGGTTTTTTATTTTTCTAACTCCCTCTCACCCTAACTATCTCTCTCAGACACCCTCCCTATCTCTCAGACACACACACCTTAATCAACATTGTTTTGTTTAACTTTGTGTGGGGCAAAATGCCAAGAACGTTAAGAAAAAAAATCAGTTTAATCAAATTACAATAAAAAAAAAATATATATATATATATATATATAAAGTTGTGTCTGGTTCTAGCATTTCATATTTCCTAGTTCCTACTGCGTGAGTTCAGATGTACTAATCCATGCACTTAAATATTAATGTTCTGATTTTATTGAAACACTTGTTCTGTAATAGTTCCTTTACTATTGTGATCAAAAATATTTAATCTCAATTCTGAGGCTGCTCTGTAAATAGTTTTCAAATAAACAATACACATATCAACTTCTGATCATTCCATATCAATTTAAGACTTAAAATAATATATTGATGTAAACCAAACCCACTTCCGGTCAAACCACGCCCACTTCCTGTTAAACCACGCCCACGTCCGGGTTGTGCCACGCCCATACAGATACAGATAATTTAGTTGGTTGAACAGATACAGATAGTGGCGTACTCGCTCATCCCTAATATTATTCATTGATGCAGATCTGTGCATCACTCAGTAGATTTTCACAAATGAAATGTATGATTTTCTTTCCTTAACAGAACGGACTCTTAGGGAGCGTACAGAGAATTCTACTCAATATTTAAATATAATAAATAGGGGTGGGACTCGATGAAAAAGTCATCTAATGAACTAGACGCTTTGTGATTAATTAAACAATCGCATTTTAAATCGTTCCAAGAAAATTTGCCCCAAACTATTTTTTATTAAAAATAATGAGGCAGACAATCAAACATTAGACATGGATATTATTGTAAACTCAAGCTCTTAATTTATAATAAAAATAAAACGAAATGAATTCAATGATGCCCAGTTATGGAAAAAAATTGGCAGCTTCTTAACACATAACCATAAAAATCAGGTCTACAATACATGGGAGCGGGTCTAAGTCTCAAGGTGACGCCATATTAGATGTCATGTTTCCTTCTAAGGGAGCCCTTGAGGACAAAACACATTTACTGATTTGTAACAAACAGTTATCAAACTTTCACCATTCATACACCTTGAGTTACACATTTACCTCTTCACTTGTTGCCATTGATAAAAGAGTCTGATGTGCTCGTTATTTTGCTGAAGGGCTTTTGGACCATAATGGACATCCATTGGTAAGGTCTTACACCAACACAAAAATACTGCTTGCTTGCAACAATTTAGGTATCAACTGCCCCTATCACCAGGAAAAACACACGCTGTCACTTTAAAGTGATCAAAACTGCGGTTAGGTTTGTGCTGGAAAGCCGCGTTGTAACGTCTGTTGTAAAGTACTCCACAATGTCGTAAAGAGCCGCGACGCGGTGTTTGAGATAGAGCTGGTGCCTATCTTCAGCACCGAGATGCGGCGCTCCCCCTGTGCCCACTCTCATCAACTACAATGGCTTCCATTTAAAATGAAGACACGAGCGTCCGCCTCAGGTGTGCCCCAGGCTTTAGTGTCTTTAAATGTATACTTTGGCAAAGTCCACCTACTTAAATGCAGTAATGTTTTTCCATAGCAACCCATAGTGTTGTGCATTTTCACGAGCCTACAGAATTTATATAAATAACCCAGTTCTGCTGTTGAGCATCAACAGAGATGCTCATAAACATTTAGATGGGCTTAAACTGTTAAAAAGCAGAAATGTCACCCGTTAGGGGCTCGACACACGGGAGGCGATCCGCGGCAGCGGCCAGCGGCAAAGCCGTCTACGCGTTCTGTTCCATGGCGAAATCGAAACTTCCGTTGTTTTGTTTGGCTGTGTCAGGTTGGAGGGAATTAAGGTTATTTAAGCGGTTCAGAGTTAATAAAGTGGTAGATATGATGTTTCACAAGGTGCTGCAAGAGTTATGTGAAATCTTACTTCTGATGTTACTATATAAAACATAATAATAATCAACTTCTCCTCCATGTTTGCTCAGAGGTGTACAGAGCATCCTGTCCACTCATTGGTCAGTGAATGAAACCTCCGTTGATTGGTCCTCGTGCGAGCGACAGCGATGAAAAGTTGAAAATGTTTCAACTTTCTGGGATCGCGTCGCTGGGTCGCCTGTGCACGATACGTGCACAAGCGCAAAATTTCACACACGTTTTTCACGTTTCGCTTGGTAGGAGGGAGACCCGCGATTATCGCTTTGTCGCGCATGTCTCATTGAAAATGAATGGAGGAGAGGCGATGTCGCCTCCCGTGTGTCGAGCCCATTATTAAGAACCAGGGAGCATAGAAAATAATCCTGAGCCACTGACTTCAAAACATTCGTCTTAAATGTGTTCCGATAAAGCCGGTTAAAAACCGTCATTTCCTTCTTCTATCTGCCCAAAAGCATGACTGCAGCGGCAGCACCATTACTTTTAGCTTTGTGAGACAGGCAGAAGTGTGCATTTAAGAATAAGGCTCGTCAACAAAACCCTTTGCGTGTACGTACTTTTCACTTTAGAAGTGCAGGGGACATGGGGGGGGGGGGGATCTTTACAGTATGCTCTACTGGGAAACAGACTTCAACACAAACGGTTGTTTTCCGCTTTGTCCTAGTGCTCAACAAGTGTCAGTTTAATACAAAGTAAAATTGTTTTTGGATGGTAAAAAGTGCAGGGGTCAAGACTTGACTTTGGAAAAAGTGTGGGGGGGGGGGGGGGGGAATGTCCCCCCGTGTCCCCCCCAAAATTACGTCCATGCGCGTCTCGTCATGCTCTAGTCACCAAAGAGTCATTTTTAGCTGGTCAACGTCTTGTGTTCGTTATGAGAAAAGGGGGCATCAATGAAATGAATTAGTCATCCAAAAAAATACCGATTAAGAGGCAAGAAAACATGTTTTGAGCTAGCTTGATTTGCAGATTTGCTCATACAGCTTTAGGAACATGGACACATAAATAGAGCAATGAAAATATGAACAGCTGGATTCATAGTTTGATCTGTTTTAAAATGGTGGTTTTTAAACACCACAATAAACTCAGATAAACTCAATTCTTTTAGATGACTACATCAAAAAGGAGCTGGTAGAGAAAAACCTCATCATTACTGTTATAGCGCCTTCTAGAGTCCATAAACAATCATGAGCGTCACCTTGGCCTCGGTGCTGGCCTGGGGTTTAGCTGGAAACTGGACCTCTGTGGCTTTGAGGATGGTGTTTTCCTGAAGGATGTCCTGCTGGGACTGATTATGGCCAAACGGCTGGAAACACAACACAACAGAGATGTTTCTACAACTCCACAAACACCCAAAAGCTGCACATGCACACCGGGTTGATGCTGTACCTTGCGCCCATAGAGGCATTGGAAGAAGATCACCCCCACAGACCAGACGTCCACTTTGTTCGAGATCTTAGGTGGTTCCTTCCCCACCACAAAACACTCCGGTGGGAGGTACCTAACCGGACCAGAACACATTTAGCTACAGCCAATGAAAGGCTTTGCTTGTGTCCATCCAGGAGTTTGTCCATGAACCACAGCTACAACAGCTTAACTTCTGGTGTCAACTTGAATGAAGATGGCCACCATGGCTAATGGATGTTAGCAATCACAACTTGGCTACTAACATCATGTGTTAGTAGCCAAGTTGATCATAACAGATCTTTAGAGATCAGTGATACTACGAGAGCCTGCATAAAGGTACTTTTAGGATTTGACCAAAACAGACACCACTTCTCAACACCAGGCGATACTAAGGCCCTGTCCACACGTAGCCGGGGATCTGCCAAAACGTAGATATTTTTCTACGTTTTGGCCTGTCATCCACACGAAAACTGAGTTTTTTCACACGAAAACGGATCTTTTTAAAAACTCCGGCCAAAGTGAAGATCTACGTTTTCTCCGTTTTGGGTGTCTGCGTGTGGACGGACAAAACCGGAGTTTTAAGGTCCGCAACGTCACTTTCCGCGACAAAAAAATGCTGACATCACGTGTGCGACCTGTGTTTACACTAGCCGACAGCATGGACGCCCTCAGAGCTGCACTCGCTTTATCAATTGTCCAAGCGCTTTTTGCTTGTTTGTTTATGCAAGTGTAATTACTGCTCCGTGCGGAAGACCACAGACGAAGGACGAGGTTAAGAACGGGGGAAGTACTGCCGCCTACAGGTCTGGCATGTCCTTAACAACGTATTTATCTGGGTACGTGTGGACTACCACCTACGTTTTTTAAAACGAGGTGGTGTGGATGCACATTTTTGGAGGGGCGGATATTCGTTTAAAAAAAAAACACGGCTACGTGTGGACTAGGCCTAAGGTAGGTGTGTGTGTGTGTGTGTGTGTGTGTGTGTGTGTGTGTGTGTGTGTGTGTGTATAAAGGCTCAGTTGATGTGTTGATGGGACTTTAGGAGTTCGAGCATCTCACCAGTAGGTACCAGCCCCCTGCGACGTCAGGTCCATCCCATCTACACCATAATTATCATCGTCCATGATCTTGGACAGACCAAAGTCTGTGATTTTAATTTCGCCGCACGCGGTACCGTCCACCAACAAGATGTTACCTATGCAGCACACAAACAGAACCAATGAGTACTCAACAGGTCACCTGACTCGGATGAATACGGTTTTCCAATGACGTCTTTCTGGACACCTGGTTTAAGGTCGTAGTGGATGATGGGAGGTTTGATTTCGTTGAGGTAACGCAGAGCGCTGACTATCTGCATGACAATAGAGCGGGCCTCTTTCTCTGGCATCAGCTTATTTTGCTTCAGGTAGAAGTCCAAGTCGTTTCCCTCACAGAACTCCAGGACTGTGCAGAATCTGATGACAGGAAACAATCACTCAGGAGCTGAAAACAGAGCTTAGCAAGTTCTTAAAAGTGGTTTCTTCCAGAGCAGGAAAACAGGCCTGAAGTATAAGAAAAGGCACCCCTTCACCCCATAGGTCAGAGGTCAGGGTCAGGGCTTGATCAGATCAGATCAACTCTAAACAGAAACTGTTCATGCTGTAAACCTGAAGCTCGAACGGTTATGGGGGGAACCACCTCGGGATGTGTGAACACAGCAGGACTGCAGCAAGCAGAGGTCAGAGGTCACTCACGTGTCAGTATCCAAGGAGAAATAGTCATACAGTTTGACTATTCTGGGATGGTCCAGCTGCTTGTGTATCCGGTACTCCCTGCATGCATGCCTGAAAAAGAAGAAGAGTCAAAATGTGTGTGTGTGTGTGTGTGTGTGTGTGTGTGTGTGTGTGTGTGTGTGTGTGTGTGTGTGTGTGTGTGTGAGACATTTACAAGAGTCTGGGGTGATCCCATCACAAGTAACAACATTACTGCCACAAGTGCCGACTAGAATGCCTCCTACACAGCTCTTGTGCAGATGTGAGCATAAGTGAGACCTACTTGTGGTAGTTTTCCTTCTTCTCCTCTCTCCAGTTCTTGTTGAGCTGGTGGATTTTAACCGCTGCATATCGCTGTTCGAACAGGTCAAAAGCCTGCATGTGGCAAATAAGCAAACACACACACACACACACACTTGGTCTTCAAACATGCTTTTAAACAAACGAGTAGTGCTGAAGCGAGCGTTACCTTGTAGACTTCACTGAAGCCGCCTCTGCCCAGCAGGTGCAGCAGCAGGTACCTCTCGTTCAGAGTAGGATGGTCTTTAAATCTGTGAGGAGAACAAGTTCAGCAGTTCAAACGTTTTGTTGCAGATCATTTTGCACAAGACCGTTGTTCGCGTTGCCTATTGGCTCAGACCAACATCCTGTGCTCAGTGACTGATGATCAGCTGAGGCTGAAAGGAGCTCTTTCTCTGACTCACACACTTCCTCTTCTGCTCATTTTCCTCCAGAAAAACAAGGATCCACTCATTTTAAAGCTCATGTGGAACAGAATAACTACAACTCAAAGCTAATTGGAGGGAGGATGTGTTTAGCATTCAAGCTAGACACACGGATGCACAACAGGTGCTGACATTTTAATCGTTATGGTGTCATTTATCTTTTACACAGTGATAGTCACTCATTTCCCATCAAAGTAGGGATGCACTGATACTTGTAAGTGGCTTCACTGTAAATTGCCATTTCTGTTCACCTAATATTTTAGTTTTGTGATTATTTCTATCAATATATTTTATTTTTTCTCTACCTCAGTCTATTCCTGTTGAAAGAAGAGAAGAAAATAAAACCTGTATTCCAATTCATTGCATTGTTTTGTGTAGTAGAAGTATCTAATCAGTAGTGATGGGTCCAGCAACACTGATGCGTCAGCGCGTGTATCTAGCTCATAGAGCGAGACCCCTTGTCAGTGCGCGTGTCATTTAGGAGGGAGTCACGTGACTGATACAGCTGCGGTTTCGCTGGTCAGTGAAGTACGGGACCGTGTTTAAACGGAGGAGTGTCTCTGCCTGTCAACGGGATGAGTTTCTGTCAAAAAAGACACATTTGAAGCTAAATGATTCCACTGATACATCATGGAGCCAGAGAGAAAACAGAATGTGGTCCGTGAGGAAGCATTTTGTTCTTTTTATTTCCTCGTTTCATCTTTTTCCTCTCCTTTTGTGCTTGATCCATCAGATTTTAGTTTTAATTTTTTTAACATCATTCATTTTATTTTCTGCAGGTTAAATGTCCCATTTGTTCAACTGAACTTTCATACAATAATAAAAGAATGCCGTCAATGTTGAGACGTCACAGGAAAAAAACGCAAGCGGAAATTGGCCGTGGGTGCCGATCAGACTGGCCCACATTGGCTCAGCAGGACTTGATGTCAGCAGAGACTAGTCTGCAAAGATGTTCACGGTCCAGCAGGTGTCAGTAGACAAACGGTGCCACAGCGTTGACACAGTTTGGGTAATGTGCTGAAACTCTTCAGCAGGCTTCATCAACTCATTACTAGTAATTGGCATTGGCGAGTCCTCAGATTCAAGTATCAGTTTGGAAAAAAGTGGCATTGTTGCATCCCTACATCAAAGAAAAGTCTTCCTACCACAGTTTGTGTGTATTCGTATCATCCTAGGAACCATGCTGTATAATACTTTGTCCCCTGGTGGGGTCTCTCAGGACAAACTGGTCTCATGAAGGAATCAAAAGAACCTTTATGAGAGAACAAGCCAAGAACCAGACTACCCAGTCCAGTCATCTACCTGTGGACTCCCCACCTACAGGAGGACTATAAAGGGTCCGGTCCACTGCTGACTCAGGGGCAGACCAAGACTGTGGGATGGGTGTTAGATGGTGCTCGAACCACAGCACTCTGGGGTCTTCTGGGCATGTCCTGCTGGCAGCAGGTCCCCAGGCTGACTCAGGACACGTTGGAGGGATTATGTCTCCACACTAGCCAGGAAACACCTTGGGATCCAGCTGGTGGAGGCTGATGGGGAAAGGAAGGTTTGGGCGTCTCTCCTGGAGTTGCCACCCCCGTGATCCAGATAAGCAAACAAAAGTGAACGGAGGGACAGAAGATGGGAACAGGACTCCAGCAGGACAAAAACAACTCAATCCCCATCTCACATCTATAACACACCTATCTGCCCGCCATGGCTTTACTGCAAAAGGAACTTCTGAGCATTTAAACAGAAAGCACATTAAAATCCTTCTTCAACGCCGCTTCTTGTGAAGCTCAGTCTGTGATGATGAAGGCGAGACGATTGTGTTCATTTTTCTGTCTCCATAACGACTGAAAGGTGTGACAAAGGAGATTTTATCCGACTGCTACGTTGATTTGTTAAAAGAAGCCAAAACAAGATAACATCCTTCACTCCATTTTCAGTGGTCTCCAGGAGGATTGAATGCCTTGTAAGTCGTACTCTGGGGGAAAAAAAGCCCTGGTGCACCTGTGACAGCACGGAGAAGTCAGCTGGAGGAGAAAGCAGCTTCAGACGACAGGATTAGGAGTCTTATTTCCACATTTGGACGCTTCTCCTCTGATGGGCTAACACCAACACGACTACCACTGACTGCTCTGCTACGTTGACGTTCAATCTCCACAAATAACATTAGCCTGGAGGAGTTCTGCTGTGTGGTGGAGTTGCTAATGCTAACGGTTAGCTTCTACTAGTCGAGACGTTCTCTGCCGTTTCCTGGACACTAAACCAACATCAGCCTTCCCCGTCACAAGTCAAGATGGGTGAGTCCATCAACGTTAAGTGATGGTATGATGTAAATCTGTTAGGAGTTTGCTTTAGACGCCTCACAGCAAAACCGATTGTTTTAAACAGCTCTTATTTTCTATTAGTGCTCAGACGATGTGTTGTCAATTCATCTCAGCTTCTACCACGTCAAACTGTAGCGCATCATCTGTAAATCAGGCCGAGCTAGAGCCAGAATTGTGTTTGCCAAGTAGTTTTGTAAAATATCTAAATTAGATTGCGCTCTGGATAGTTGTGTTGTCTTTAAAAATGTCTAAAGGCCACCTGGTTCTCCTGAATGGAACCCTAACCCTGAATGCACTCACGCTGAGCTGTCCTCATTGTTTATCCTCTTCAGCTCTCTGATGTGAAGGTTCCTCACCCGCTCCAAACGCTCCAGCTCTGCCTGGATCTCAGCTTCCTCCTGGACACCCATCACAGAGAATCCACACAACACTCATGTTTAGTTGGCCTTTTTAAAAGAATCCAGAGAAATGTCTCAGTCTGACTCGGTGTTAGAAGCAGGTCTAAACTCTAAAACTGACCTTTTTTAAGTGTCCAAGGCGAAGCTTGAAGATTTCTTCCTGCTCATGGTATTCAGCAAGTGTCAGGCTGTGGAACATGAACATCTAAGTCTCCTCACAGAATAAAAACTGTATTTATAAGCTTGGTTCAGCCTAATTGATAAGATGAATTAAAGTTTGTGTGACTAGCTTTACTGTGCAGCATCCTGAGATGATCTCTCTACTCACAGCTGAGGCAGCGAGGGCTTGAGGAAGGGGTCCGAGTCGTTGCCATTGACCACCTTAGTTTTGCGCTGCTTGGGCTCAGAAGTGGAAGCCACAGAGAGGGAGGGAGATGCAGGGTTTGGAGGCTTCCTCTTGGCAAGCAGTTTCCTCTGTCGCTCGATGTCCTCCCTCTGCTGGTTGATGCTCTCCTGCTGCCTGCAATAGGAAAACAAACCGGAGAGAGACAGAACAGGTCAAAGGTCCAGGCTGTCAAGTCAAACAGGCTCAGAAAACTAATCCATGTCTGAAGGATTCTGGTCTCACTTGATGAGGTTTTGAAACGCGTGTCCGTCGGTCCACTGCTCTGTGTAGGAGGCGCCGTGTCGGACGGTGGTGAAGTGACCGAGGCGGAGGCGATCTCGCATGCTCTTCTCACGACATGACTGCTTCTCCTGGGTGCTCTGTGGAAGGAAGCCAGACAGATGCTGAAGGTTTAAAGTTAAAGTCCCATTAGTCATCACACATCAGTGAAATTCATCTCCGCATTTGACCCATCCCCGTGGGGAGCAGTGTTGGGAGTAACGCGGTACAAAAGTAATTAATTACCGTAATGCATTGCTTTTTGCTGTAATGTGGTAATGTAAGGCATTACAGGGAAAGAAAATGGTAATATTTACCCAGTACGATTGTCAGTAACGCAGTAATTACAATGCATTTTTAAACCCAGAATCAAGATGTGGGTTTCCTAAAAATTCAAATTGTGGGAAGCCTGAAAACAGATCCAGTATCCACATATATGACGTCATTGTAATATACAACAACTCTTTGATGACTTGATTATTATTATTATTCTGAGCTACTACAGCAATCAATTTCCCTCTGTGATTAATAAAGTATTTTTGAATTGAATTGAATTTATGGACTCAGCTTTGCGGGCATTCTATGAGCAGAGAGGACGCAGCGGTAACGGCTCAAATACTCCAGCTGCGTCCTGCGCGCGGCCGCTGGTATATTCACAAAATCGCTCCACCAAAACAAAGTCATTCGTTTGCGATCGTTCATATCAGCCCATATTCTCTGGTACTTCATGTACTTTTCAGCTGAGTTCATAATCTGTGCCCCGGTGATTTCAAGTCATTGCTGCTGGAGCGCAGCGCATACTAAGCTTTTTATTTATTTATTTATTTATTTATTTGCGTTCAGTAGATCCCTTTGGCTGATTAGTTAGAAAGTAGAAAATCTAGGAAACAGTTTTTCTGGCAGACGGAGAAAACACACAGCATGCAGGAAGGTTAGAGAGAGAAAGGACCGGAAATTATTCTAATAAAATCAAGAAAACAAAACAAAGTGCTCGAAAAGAAAAAAGTAGGTAGAATTATCCCCAACACACATTTTTAGCAGTGAAAAGCAATAATATATAAGCATTTAATATTTATACATGTGATAGAATCAGATCACCCCAGAAGTCAGTCCCACATCCAGGGCCGCATCAAGGCATTTGGGGACCAAGGCAAATATAGGCTTGGAGCCCCCACCACCTCACTCCCTGCTCAGTTAATATAAGATGGCAGCGTGCTGAGAGTACAGTTTGTTGTTGCTTTTATTTAATAAACAATCATTTTAAAGCATATAGGACTGTTTTTAACAGCAATCCTAGCTCAGACACCACATCACTTTCCACATTTATGTCATGAGCTCACTGAGCGTCACATTACCAGATTCATATTGAAGTTGTTTTGGTGAAAGTAACTTAAAGTAATTGTAGCATGTTACTACATACTAGCTGGGAAAATGTGACCTTTGTCACAAATTAGAGGACCTTCATGACGCTACATAATGCAAAAGTAGTGTAATGCCTTACATTTTAAAATCAGTAATAGTGTAATGTAATGAATTACTTTAAAATGAGGGTAACAAGTAATAAATAATGCATTACAGTTTTGAAGTAACTTGCCCAACACTGGTGGGGCGTGGTGACCTGCAGCTACTCAGGAACTATTTAGTGACATTTCTGTGACTCAAGGCGGTACAGCTTCGTAAAGGGACGTGAACGTTACCAACCTACACACATCTTCTCATTTTATTTTTATTACCAAATTTGTTGACATGGGAAAAATTCTCTCGATAAGTCGAAAATTTTGATAAAGTTAAATTTTCGATTTATTGCTCAGCCCTAGTCCCATTGTTAAGGTCTTTGGTATGACCCAACCGGGATCTGAACCCAGATCTCCCCGTCCCAGGGCGGACACTGTACCACTGAGAAGGTCAATCGTTTATCAGCAGTATGAGCTGAGGGGGGACGGTGTTACGATGGTGTTTCAACTAAAACGAACAATGCTCCAGAGCCACAATATCAATGTGATAAACATCCTAAAACGTAAGTTACACCTCCATGCAGAAAAGGCATCCACGTACAGAAACAACAGAAATGAAGACAACAGGTGGCTGCTGTGGATGTTCAACTTTATGCTGCTGATCCAAGTCGTTTGATTTTGAGTATCTGCTGATTCAGATGATCCGATAATTCAGCAATGCATTAAAATGAGAAAAAAATGAACAAATCCAAGTTGTACTTAATTATTATCATTATTATTATTAATGCATCACTTTCTTTCTGCATTTGCCATTTTCTTAGTTTACCTGTCAAAAAACATCACTCATTCAGGAAGTACATTAATAAACATGTTAATATCAAGAATGTAATTAATAGTTGCCTCAAGTTGGTTATTTACTCTTGTGTGTGGCTGTAACAAGCTATCAGTGTCAGCCTACTGAGTTAGTGGCTTTAGCTGCAGGACGCTCAGGCTAGCGCGCTACGCTACACATCACAGAGATTTCAAATGTAAACAGAGTAAATTCATCATCAGTTCAGTTTGATGACCCAACTAGACTTGTACGACCTTGTACGTCGCTGTGGCTCGGATCTAAACCTGTTGACTTGGAGCAACACAAACCTTTTCCATTAGTAGCTTCTTGCTCATGGTTATGCACTTGTTCAGTCTCTCCTTGTATTTCTCCAGGAGCTTTTGTTGTTCATCAATCTGTCTCCGTAAGTCACAATTAGCCTGTTGGACGGAGCGTAGGAGGGACAGAATAAAACTCACACGTGTGGTCCAAAACAACTGATAAACATCGTAGACGTTTAGAAGACAGAACAGACTCTCAGCAGGTCATCTATTCGGCCCTCTTTCTTCTCCAGGTCCAGACTCTTGTTGCTCTCCAGGGCAGCGAGTTTCAGGCCTGTCAGCTCAGTCTAGAAGCAGGAAACAAGCAGAGGTACATGTAAGACATGTTGCACCCACTATATCGTGTATTTATGATGAGGACAAGCGAGCTTTTGTACCTGGACACATCTGCTTAAGGACGCTTTAAGACCGTGTTCCACAAAGCAAAGACTGGTGGGAGAGGAGCTATTCTGTCGGACCTACAAAAACAAAAGTCTTTTTTTTAACACGAACCTTTTCTGACACACACATAGATAATCACGTCAAAATTCCCCGGGCAAGGGTTAACTCAGGAATCCTCACGATAGAACTCGGAGCAGAGTGGGAGCTCTGTGGAGATCGGCGGACGGACGGGAGACCTCGAACTGGACTTGATCCATTTCCACCCTGGAACTTTCCAGAGAGAATAAACTTAAAGAGCAAGTCACCCCCTACAAGAAACTTACTTCACTCCCACTTCCTGTTTGAAAAATGCAACAAATGCTGTTGCCTAGCAGACCGAGAGGGCGGAGCCGCTAACACACACACACACACAGGCTCACAACGACACTGTGACATCATATGGTACCAGTTTACATCATAGCATACCTCTTAGCCAATAGGAATGGCAGATTTAAATTCAAATGCATTGCAGTTTTTACCTGACAACGGCACAACACTGATAGTTTTAGGCAGAAAATTTAAATTTTAACTAAAATACACTAAAGTGCGAAACTATTGACTACACGTGTCTGCAGCACGATTAGACACGCATTTCTATAGTTTATCAGGAAAAAAAATGTTGATTTGGGGGTGACTTGAGTTCAAATGATCAAGATTCCTGAGAAAACGCAGAAAAACTTTGGATACTCACGTCAAAATAATCAATGATCTTGGGTCCGCGTGTGGGAGTCTTCCCTGTAGAAAAAGTTCAATTAAATTTAAGAGCAGGATGTCAGGAATTTGTTTCAACTGGTTGAATGTGGCCATCAGTCGTACCTTGACTGCTCTCAGAATAGGTATCAGCTTTCCTCTTCCTCCCCCTGGACGATTCGGAGTGCTTCTTCTCCGGGGTCTGTGAATCAATATGTAATAAAAGGAGGGGGAAAAAAACTATCAGAAATCCCCCGTGTTTTACCTAACACAGAAGACACGGGTGTTTGGCAGGGAAGAGCAGCAGGAAGAGAAAGTACATACTGAGTAGGCAGGAGAGCCTCCTCTTTTCAAATCAGAGTTCTAGAAGGAAAGCAGAAGAAGAGGTGGAGGTAGTGGGAGAGACAACAACAAGCAACATCCTCTTCTTGTGTTAAACTCAGAGTGAGCTTTACCTCCGACTCCTTGTCGCTGGATGAGCCCAAACTTCCATAGCTATGGTTTGAAGAGTCATTGGCCAGACCCTGCACCAACACAAAAACGACGACGTGCAACAGCAGGGTCAGTACAGTTTCATTTAGGACACGAACTCAACAGAGAAGCCTGGCTGAAGCGGGCCTTCAGTCTGCCACATCTGACAGGAATGCAGAGTCTTAACTATTAGGGCGTGTCGCTTGGCCACTTTCCAACACAAGATCATTTCCAAGAACTGGGACTCCTTTTTATGAAAACAGGAACCTTTAACCTGCTTTGCCATCATGGGAACCAGGGCTTGGTTTTACTACATTTGTCACATCAAACTTTCCGACGGTGCTGCTTCAGCTTGTCTGGTTTCTGCATCATCTCTCAAGATGGAGGCTTTAGGGTTTTTTTTTCTGTGCTGCTGTTACCTTAGCACCTCCACTAGTGCTCCCAGTGCTGCCTACGGTGTTGCCACTGACAGCTCCTGTAAACCTGGCCTCCAGCAGCTCCTGTCTCCTGGGGTCCAGGCTGTGCAGCTCCTCCATGGGGCCTGACAAGAAGACAAAGGTGTCATCGGCGACAACTCATCACAACCAGCAGGAAAATAACGCCACGCAAAGAAACTATAGGCAGAGAAATGACTAGGACTCAAAATAAAACAGTGACTATTTTAGATTCTTAGAGACAAGTCAGCAAGTCTCCATCATACAGTATTCTAAAATCAAACACTTTGAGGGGAGTAAGTTAAAACTGACCATCTATTTCACCCTAAAATCACACCAATAAACCTCAGTGACTGCATTAAATCACACACAGCCCTGTCATACATGTAAGACTGTATGTGCCGTCTGGTGTAGTACAACCAGTTTCCACCCAGGGAGCTCACACAGGTCTTCTGCTGCTCAAGTGTTTGTTTCCCTGTTGGACATTTCCTGGCTGTCATCTTTTCATGGCTTCTGGCTCTGAGGCAGGCCTTAAAAGGCATAATGGAAATTAGAACAGCGCCAGGAACAGCAGGGAGGTGATCTCAGGGCAAATTTGATCCATTTGGATTATTAAACAAACACATTGTTTTACTTGTTATTACTCATCATTATCTGATGATTGAATATTACTGTTACATTTCATAGAGATTTAATAACATCGCGTCCAATAATAATAGAGCCGCGTATGTTAATACAACCTCGAAAAGTGTAAGCGTCGATCGTGTAAACTATTGAAAAACATCCGGGGGCCTATTTTAGTGAAAACTGACAGGGACGTGCATTCATGGAAGCACGCAAAGCTACGTTGTTTATCTACCAGCTGGCCGGGGCAGAATTACACTAACATAATAAACAGTCATGGCATCCGCGACCATCGGCAACAAGAGCGGTGTGCGACGTGAACAGTCCCACAAACCAGACAACAAGCTAGCAGCAGCCTCCGTACAAACATGACGGCTGGCTGCTACTTGGACTGGCCCTAAACTGATCTGACAGCTGACGTTTGGCTTCGGCATCAGTGAACTTGACATCCATTTTTACTTCCACTAACGTCAGCTCGACACGCGAAACGGCCCAATGCGCTGTCCCCGAACAGAACACATTTTAGGGAGACAGCGAACAGCTCGAGCACCTCTGGTGTACCTTCCTTGCTCTTTGCGGTCGCCGTTATGTGTTGTTGAGAAACCGTTGGGGACGAGGAGAGCTGCGACCAAGATGGCGTCGCCTCCAAACTTCCACCACCACTTCCACTGTTACTTTGGACACTCATGAAGCCACTTTACCGCCGAGAGGAGCCAGCGCACACACTACTGCCGTTAGCGGAAATCCCAAACTCTCGTTCATTGTTTGGCACCTGCAGCAGCCAAACGAACAGGCTAAGAATCCGAGGGCTCGTCCGTCTTTGTGTCACTGCTAGACGCCTGGCATTTTGTCACCCCGTGCGGGTCCTGCGGAGGAGCGGCTTCTTGAAACAGATCCAACGTAACCTTTGCATGATGACCGCACCGCGCGCCTGTCAGCATCCAGCTCGCAAGCGGAGCTTTGATTCCAGTAGGCGAGGCTAATATCGCGAGGCTTGCGCTCACCTAGCAGCGCGAGGAGGGGGATGGCTTGACACCAAAACTGATCTGGGATCGTTTCCTCACAGTCGACCTGAGAACAGTTTCTCTTTGGTTGACTCTGAAACACCCCCAAAAATGGCTGAAAGTTGTTGTTTGTATCAGGAGAGGCGAGAAATGCGAACAGTTAAATTATTCATACATTTAAATTTAAATATATACACGATTAAAAAAAGATATGTACGTTAGAACCTCATCAAACCTGCTCTCCACTGTGAGCCCACCGTGTACAGTCAGTGTGTATGTGTTGTATAACTTTTACAGTTGTGTGTGGGTTTACGTGCTGGGTTGGGCAGAAGTCTTGATGCGCTGTTTTCCTGTCTTGAAACACAAGTTGCAGGCTGGGGGAGGGGGTGTGCAGGTGGGAGGATAGTAATGTGGTCTGGGCTGTAAGGTCTTTTGTTCCAAATTTGGTGCAGTGCATCAAAATGCCTTTGTCACCATGAAGAGCAACATGAACAAGACAATTTGACACTTGAATTGGCCTACATCTTCATTTTAAAGATTCAACAAAGGATGATCTGAGCTTTGTGCATCAGAAGATGGGTCCACTGTGATCATAATTGTCAGAAACAATACTCGGGTAGGCTGCGGTGTTTAAACCAGGATTAGGTGGTACTACGAAGTCCAAAATGGGACCAGAACATCTCCACCATACACCACCAGCAGTGGCAGCAACGTGAACTGTTCAAGGAAATATGTACGTACACATATGTACATAAACTTCCTAAAATACTTTGTTAAAAATGTCAAAAGCTAGTTGCAGAAAATGGTATTTTGTGAAAATCTTGCATTAAGATTGCCGCTCGGCTTCAAACCTAAGTGCACCTGCCCATGGTAACCTGGTTTCCCTCCTTCCCTTTTTGATGCCATGGTTCCCATGGTAACAGAGCAATCTACTTGACAGGCTTTGAAGAAGATTGCACAAGATTGTACATGACACCAAGCACACATGCAAACACACATATGTGCGCAAACACACACACATAGCCTGAAATGTGATGGGTAACACTGGTACATCAGGGGATTCCTGGAGCATCAAGCGCAAACCTGGAAATGTTGGCTAAGATTCACAACTGCAGTTAGCAATCATGGTGGGCGAATAAAATGTTGAAAATTGCAATCGAATAATTGTTCTGAAGCCAAAATCTTTGCTGATAAAAAAACCACACAAAGGCTCATCTCACGTTTACATGAAACGTGCTGATGATCCCCAAAAATTTCGTTAAAAGTCTAAGGGCTGATGAGGCAAAAGTGCAACTTTCTGAAAGGTGTGTGTCTTGTTCCATCTAAGTGAAACAAAAACTAAAACACCACACCAACAGTCAGGCATGGTGGTGGTAGTGTGATGGTCTGGGGATGCTTTGCTGCTTCAGGACCCCTTGCTGTAATCGATAGAATCATTAATTGAGCTCTCTCGCAGAACATCCTGAAGGAGAACATCTGAACTTTGACCTTAAACAGGTTTTTCATGCTGGTAAACTCTTCAGACATTCTTTTTACTTTCATCATTAGAAAGTTCTCGCTTAGCACAAGGTCATATTAGAGAGAACAGAAGTAGAATTCATTTAACAGAAGCTGCTTCACACATGAAAACCTGAGAGGGCAACCATGAGCTCTGCAGGGGAATGATGAGCTGAATGACGATGTCTTCTACAGTCGTTTTTACGATGGTTTGTAACATCCTGCTTGGTTGTCAATCAGTGACGGGGAATTGGAGCATTATTATTATTTGTCTGATGAGGACGCATCAAGCTGTAGATCAAATTCATCATCTTCAGAAACCTCATCTTCCAAGTTAAGATGCCTTGCTGCAGATCTGGAATAAAAATTAAATCAAGTGCTCAACAGCCTTTTCAGTTGCGGCTTAGCTGATCACTTTAAATAATTACACCTTTAGATTTAAGGAAACAGATCCCCCCGACTTACACACACGTCTGTCTTTCCATCTTAATGAGGACCATCCATTGACTTCCATTCATTTTTGTGACTGTATTATGCCTAACCCATCCCCTAACCCTAACTGTAACTAAAACTTAATGCACACCATACCTCTAAAACCAACTGGTAAGCTTTTAAAAAGTGAGGACCAGAAAAATACCCTCACTTTTTAAAAGCTCTTATCTCTTGGTTAAAAACTCAGTAGGTTGTAAGTAAAATAACACACACACACACACACACACACACACACACACACACACACACACACACACACACTAGACCTTTACATTTGGACTTTGCATCCTTCATGCTGTGGAGACTGTAGAACACCTTTACTTGGAGCAGGGACAGAACTAAAACAACTGACCCCAGAACCTCCTCCAAAGAACTAAAGTGACAGAATATTTTAAAGAGCAAGTCACCCCCAAATCAACTTTTTTTTGCTGATAAACTACAAAAACGAGTGTCTAATTGTGCTGTAGACACGTGTAGTTAATAATTTGACACTATCAGTGTATCACTATAAAATTATCAGTGTTGTGCCGTTGTCAGGTAAAAACTGCAATGCATTTGAATTTAAATCTGCCATCCCTATTGGCTAAGAGGTATGCTATGATGTAAACTGGTACCATATGATGTCACAGTGTCGTCGTGAGCCTGTGTGTGTGCATCTTAGTTAAAATTTTAATATTCTGCCTAAAACTGTCAGTGTTGCGCAGTCGTCAGGTAAAAACTCTGCACTGTATTCGAATTTAAATCTGCCACCGCTATTGGCTAAGAGGTATGCTATGATGTTAACTGGTACATTATGATGTCACAATGTTGATGTGAGCCTGTGTGTGTGTAAGTGTTAGCGGCTCCGCCCTCTTGGTCTGTCAGGCAACAGTATTTGTTGCATTTTTCAAACATGAAGTAAGCTTCTTGTAGGAGGTGACTTGCTCTTTAAAGAGCATACTGTTGAAAACGGATTGGAAGAATTGAATACAGCCAATGTTCTTTTGGAGAGGTGGTTTTATTGTACATGTAATTATCACCTTTTATATTATATTATCCATCTTCTCCGTGCGATTAGACCACCTCCCACTGACCTGAGGCAGAGCTGTCATGGAGACCCACAGCAAACTATAAGAAGTGTTACTATGGCAACATAGTATTGTGTATGTATGTCCAGAAAATATGTTAAAAATGAACAATTAACTGTGATAAATGCATTAATTCTTTATTCTGGGAATGACTTTTTTTTTTTATAAAATAAATAATGTCATTGGCACCACCAGGGTTCTATGAGGACCAAGTCACTGAAAATCATTTGTAAAGAGCCTAAAAAAATGCACAAAAGAGTCAGACACAAAGTTCAATGCCACCAACATGCAAGTACAACTTAAATGTTTATTATGATAAAAGAAACAATCTTAATGAATCCACAAACAAAGGAAAGATGCATTTAGAAGTTTGGATTTCACAATTTCTTTAATAGAAGAAACCTGTTTACGGCTAAATGTTCTCATTTAATCTTTTTACAAATGCAAAAAAAAGATGCTGAGTGCAGTTCGGTCGTTTTTGTCTTCCTTTCTCGCTGAAGCTTCAGGAAAACATACTGTTCTTTGGCCGAGAATACTGCTTCAGTTCCTCGTACATCCTGACGTATGAACTCACTAGGTCCTCCATGGTGTAAGCCTAAAATGGAAACCATAAATATGGATTTCAAAAATCCATTTTTTCAAATGACCTTTTCTAAATGTATGCATGAAAGAGATTATTTAATAATGTGAACAGTGAGAGACAGCAGCCCACCTGTGGAGTCTCACAGACGAAGACGACGCCCCTCACCATGGTGCGGAAGGTCATCTGGAACACGTTGCCTTTGCTGCTCCACTCTGTGATGCGGTTGAATGGATGCATCACTTGCAGCTCCTGCACAGTTTTCAGTCAAGTCAAATAACCAGTAACAGCTGGCCATCGACAAAAAATAGAATAAGAAGAAGTTGAGAGCATACCTTAGTTTTGGGGTCTATTAAGCTGACACCTTTTTTGTGAATGGCAATCCAAAGTATATTGGGGTAGTCGGGTTCACACGTTTGCTGAAGATGAAACAAAATGATAAGATTGTTTTCTGATGTGGTCATTGCTGCAGTAGCTTCCTTGCGCCNCTTTGGTTGACTCTGAAACACCCCCAAAAATGGCTGAAAGTTGTTGTTTGTATCAGGAGAGGCGAGAAATGCGAACAGTTAAATTATTCATACATTTAAATTTAAATATATACACGATTAAAAAAAAGATATGTACGTTAGAACCTCATCAAACCTGCTCTCCACTGTGAGCCCACCGTGTACAGTCAGTGTGTATGTGTTGTATAACTTTTACAGTTGTGTGTGGGTTTACGTGCTGGGTTGGGCAGAAGTCTTGATGCGCTGTTTTCCTGTCTTGAAACACAAGTTGCAGGCTGGGGGAGGGGGTGTGCAGGTGGGAGGATAGTAATGTGGTCTGGGCTGTAAGGTCTTTTGTTCCAAATTTGGTGCAGTGCATCAAAATGCCTTTGTCACCATGAAGAGCAACATGAACAAGACAATTTGACACTTGAATTGGCCTACATCTTCATTTTAAAGATTCAACAAAGGATGATCTGAGCTTTGTGCATCAGAAGATGGGTCCACTGTGATCATAATTGTCAGAAACAATACTCGGGTAGACTGCGGTGTTTAAAGAGCAAGTCGCCCCCAAATCATTTTTTTCCTGATAAACTACATAAATGCGTGTCTAATCGTGCTGCAGACACGCAGTTTTGCGCTTTAGTGCATCTTAGTTAAAAGTTTAATTTTCTGCCTAAAACTGTCAGTGTTGTGCCGTTGTCAGGTAAAAACTCTGCACTGCATTTGAATTTAAATCTGCCATCGCTATTGGCTAAGAGGTATGCTATGATGTCATCTGGTATATTATGATGTCATAATGCCATTGTGAGCCTGTGTATGTGTGTATTTGTTAGCAGCTCCGCCCTCTCGGTCTGCCAAGCAACAGCATTTGTTGCATTTTTCAAACATGAAGTGGGAGTGGAGTAAGAATCTGGTAGGGGGTGACTTGCTCTTTAAACCAGGATTAGGTGGTACTACGAAGTCCAAAATGGGACCAGAACATCTCCACCATACACCACCAGCAGTGGCAGCAACATGAACTGTTCAAGGAAATATATACGTACACATATCTACATAAACTTCCTAAAATACTTTGCTAAAAATGTCAAAAGCTAGTTGCAGAAAATGGTATTTTGTGAAAATCTTGCATTAAGATTGCTGCTCGGCTTCAAACCTAAGTGCACCTGCCCATGGTAACCTGGTTTCTCTCCTTCCCTTTTTGATGCCATGGTTCCCATGGTAACAGAGCAATCTACTTGACAGGCTTTGAAGAAGCACAAGATTGTACATGACACCAAGCACACATGCAAACACACATATGTGCGCGCACACACACACACAGCCTGAAATGTGATGGGTAACACTGGTACATCAGGGGATTCCTGGAGGATCAAGCGCAAACCTGGAAATGTTGGCTAAGATTCACAACTGCAGTTAGCAATCATGGTGGGCGATTTTTAATAGTAAAATGTTGAAAATTGCAATCGAATAATTGTTCTGAAGCCAAAATCTTTGCTGATAAAAAAACCACACAAAGGCTCATCTCACATTTACATGAAACATGCTGATGATCCCCAAAAATTTCGTTAAAAGTCTAAGGGCTGATGAGGCAAAAGTGCAACTTTCTGAAAGGTGTGTGTCTTGTTCCATCTAAGTGAAACAAAAACTAAAACACCACACCAACAGTCAGGCATGGTGGTGGTAGTGTGATGGTCTGGGGATGCTCTGCTGCTTCAGGACCCCTTGCTGTAATCGATAGAATCATTAATTGAGCTCTCTCGCAGAACATCCTGAAGGAGAACATCTGACCTTTGACCTTAACAGGTTTTTCATGCTGGTAAACTCTTCAGACATTCTTTTTCCTTTCATCATTAGAAAGTTCTCGCTTAGCACAAGGTCATATTAGAGAGAACAGAAGTAGGATTCATTTAACAGAAGCTGCTTCACACATGAAAACCACAAACCTGAGAGGGCAACCATGAGCTCTGTAGGGGAATGATGAGCTGAATGACGATGTCTTCTACAGTCGTTTTTACGATGGTTTGTAACATCCTGCTTGGTTGTCAATCAGTGACGGGGAATTGGAGCATTATTATTATTTGTCTGATGAGGACGCATCAAGCTGTAGATCAAATTCATCATCTTCAGAAACCTCATCTTCCAAGTTAAGATGCCTTGCTGCAGATCTGGAATAAAAATTAAATCAAGTGCTCAACAGCCTTTTCAGTTGCGGCTTAGCTGATCACTTTAAATAATTACACCTTTAGATTTAAGGAAACAGATCCCCCCGACTTACACACACATCTGTCTTTCCATCTTAATGAGGACCATCTATTGACTTCCATTCATTTTTGTGACTGTATTATGCCTAACCCATCCCCTAACCCTAACTGTAACTAAAACTTAATGCACACCATACCTCTAAAACCAACTGGTAAGCTTTTAAAAAGTGAGGACCA